>PVIA01003199.1:0-177755 GCA_004024845.1 Tonatia bakeri | reverse complement strand
CTCAATTTGTTGCTCTTCCTCTTCCCCTTCTGGTACCCCTATAATTCGGATGTTGGAACGTTTAAAGGTGTCCTGGAGGTCCCTAAGCCTCTCCTCAGTTTTTTGAATTCTTGTTTCTTCATTCTTTTCTGTTTGGTTGTTCCTTTCTTCCTTCTGGTCCACTCCATTGATTTGAGTCCTAGTTTTCTTCCCCTCACTATTGGTTCCCTGTGCGTTTTCCTTCATTTCTCTTATTGTAGCCTGCATTTGTTCATCTAATTTATGTCCAAAGTCAACCAATTCTGTGAGCTTCCTGATCACCAGTGCTTTGAACTGTGCATCTGATAGTTCGGCTATCTCTTGGTCACTTAAAAAAATTGGTTCTGGGGCTTTCAAATCTGTTTGAGCCATCTTTTTTATTTTCCTTGGGTTTGGTTGCAGCTGTTCTGCAAGGGCGGCGGAGCCTTAGGTGTTCACCAGGGCGGTGCACCCCAGTTGCTGGGGTGTGGGGTCTGAGAGGGAACAATGGCGCCTGCTCCGCTCTCTCTAGGACTTCCGTCCCCTCCACTGTCTCCCACAAGCAAATTGGGCCCTTCCTGTGCTGGCTCCCAGGTGGGTGGGCTTGTGCACTTTCTCAGACTCTGTGGGCTTCCCCGAGAAGTCTCCTGTGAGGCTGAGAGAATCTCCTGGCCTCAGCTCCTAGAGGGTGCTCTTAGGCTTTGAAACCCGGCGGCGCTGCCCGTTTTCGCTGTTTGTCTGCACGCGAATGTGTGGCTGTGGACAGCCAGCTGCCTTGAGCCCCTCACTGGGTCTGCTAGTCGCCTCCCAAGCCCAGGGTCCACCACCGGTCCCTCAGCTGCCTTCTGTACCCTGCGCGCCTGTGCCTGCCAGCCAGCATTTCTTCCCGCCGGGACCCCTCAACCCCTCTCCACAGGCCTCCAACTCCGCCGCTCCTTACCGGTCTGGATGTACTGTAGTCCGACTTCTGTTCAGTTAATTTCTCTCTGTTCTGGTTGTTTTTTTGTTTCTCAATTTTTGTTGTCCTTAGTTTTGGTTGCGCAAGGAGGCACAATGCGACTGCCTATGCCTCCATCTTCGCCAGAACTCCCATTTTGGCCATCTTAAGTTGATAATATTTCTAGTTAAATATTTCAATTTTTGTAAAGTACTTGTAAGTAAAGGCTTCCCACTTATTGTGTATCTGTAGGAATATTAGTGAGGATTGGGGCTGGAAATTTTTGACCCTGGAGACACAATTTTCAAAATTAATTTTAGTTTTTTTTCATATCTGCAGATTCTGAACAAATTTCTAGAGATATAGTGTAATGGGTTAAAATGTGTTGTTCTGGGGTTGAGATAAAAGGAGTTGTTACCTCCCAAGTCATCTCAACCCCTTTTATATGTCTTGGTTTCTCTCCCTGATTGCCTAATACAGCTGTGTGGACTCAAGAGCACTGGGTAACCAATCTTTATGTTTGTGCTCTTGGATGAGTCAGTTATTTAATTATGGTTGAACTGGAATTTTCTATAGGGCACTTGCACATTGTGGGGATGCCTTCCAATACCTCCACAGTGATTAGTAGTCACTTAAGAATATTGGAGAGTATGACTTGAGGGAGGAAGTGCCCCTTATTTTCTGAGCCAAATGAGTTCAGGCTTTTATTTATTCAGCAAAATGTTTATTTTTATTTTATTCAGACTCTCCGAAAGCAATTCTAATTGAAAATCTAAAGTTAAAAACCAGTCATTCATTTTTTCTCTTTACCTGGATTCTCTCAACCCTTAACCTGTAGGTCTACTCAAGAGTTAAAACACACACACACACACACACACACACACACACACACACACACACACACCCAGCTCAAATTAAATCATCGTTTACCTTAAAACACGGATGTTTGTAATTCCAAGTGAAATTCACCCAAGTTCACGCTGTGCAAAGCAAGGTGCTTTTAGGATACAATGGACCCCCAATGGTACCTAGCAGAGGTTTGGGTCTGCAAAGTGGTCCTGGGTGGGCTTCTTTGATTGCTGCTGCACCACACCAAGTAAATGTCAATATCAGAAACATCTAAACCTGTAAGAATTCGTATGAATTGATTTGAGCTAAACTGATGACGATTGCTGGCAAGGAAAATCTCAATTTCCAGAAAGACAAAATGCTCTGGAAAATGGCAGTTTTACCACTTATTTATACGTCAAAATCTGGTGATAGATTAAGGAGATTGGAGAAAGCAAAGTAAGAAAAACCTCTGGAACTGGATAAAAAGTAAAACAAATAGAAACACTTCTTTTACATAGGTGGGAACAGGAGCAACAACAGTCAACAATTAACATAACTATGACAATGAAGGGATTTGCGATCTCTGCTCTGGCTTGGAGGTTGTGCTTTGAGGGTTCCAGAAGAAAGGAAATTTCTTTGTTATTCCAAAGGCTTGCTTATCAGGTGTATTATCCTTGATGCAAAAAGACAACAGACAGTCTCAGTTAAGGTAAATATTGACCTTTGTTAGGTAAAAATACTACCCTAAAACATGACTACCATACATGAACTGCTCTGAGTTAGAAAGTTTTAATCTCAGACCATCCTACATGGTTACTTTCTTTCTCTGAGTTTGTAAGGCCACCATGCAGACTATGCTGAGCTTGTCACATTTAGTATTTGACTTTTTTTGGTCCACATTAGTACAATTGCAGATATTTTTCAATCAATGTTTCTTCTGATACATATCCTTGGGAAAAGGAAAAAAAAGAAAAAATAAGCAAATGAACTACATCAAACTAAATTTTTTTTTGCACAGCAAAGGAAACCATTAATAAAATGAAAATACAAGTTACTGATAATACAATTCAGCAATGATACATCTCGCAAGGGGTAAATATCCAAAATTTATAAAGAACTTACACAACTCAACACACCCCCCGCCCTAGAAATTCCAATTCCAATTTAACAAAGGGCTTGATTCAACATTTCTCAAAAGAGGATATACAAATGGCATATATATGTATATATACACACACACATATATATATACACACACACATATATATATGATGCACAATATTACTAATTATCAGAGAAATGCAAATTAAAACCACAATGAAATAACAAGACACAGTTGTCAGAATACATATCATGTATAAAATAACAAGCAAGTGTTGGTAAGAGTGTGGAGTAAGGGAACCTTCATGCACTGTTGGTGGCAATGCAGATTAGTGCAGCTGCTGTGTCAAACAGTATGGGTTTTCCAAAAATAAAAATAAAAAAAAAATAGAACGACTTTATAACCTAGCAATTCTAATTCTGGGAATATATCCAAAGAAACCTGAAACACTAATTCAAAGAATATATGTATCCTATGTTCACTGCAGCTTTATTTATAATAGCTAAGATTTAGAAGCAGCCCAAATGCCTATCAATAGATGAGTGGATAAAAACTGTGATACATCTTTTCAGCTGTAAAATAGAAGGAAATATTACCTTTTGCAACAGCATGGATTGACATGAATAGTACTATGCTAATTGAAATACACCATTCAGAGAAAGGCAGATATCCTCTGATTTCACTTACATGTGGAATTTGATGAACAAAATAAACAAAGGAACAAAAGAGAAACAGACTCACAAAAACACTGGACTGATGGCTGTCAGAGGGAAGGGTGATTGGGGGCTGGGTTGAAAGGTGACAAAATTAAGAAAAAAAGCTTAGACACTGACAACAGTGTGGTGAATACAAGAGGGGACTCTGGGTTGGGGTGAGGCAAAAGATGGTAAAAGGGAAATGAATGGTGATGGAAAGATGTGGGGTTGGGGCTCTACCTGCAGGGCACCCCCAGCTGCCATAGATAAGAATAAGTCTACCAAGACATGATCTGCTTGGGGAGGAAAGGTGGCCCATCTCTCAAAGGAGAAGGGCCAAGAGCCTTTTCCTCAATGGCCTTTTACTGGGTTCATTTGCATAGGAATACAGATAAAGCTCATTAATCATTGCCAGGAAGTAAGGATCAAACAATAGATAACAAAGAACTCTGAGGGCCTATTTTGAGTCAGGGTCAGATAGCTAAAGAACTGTAAAACTTTGAGGAATAAACTTACTTCTAGCTTGGACCCTTATCATTTAATTGAGAGCATTCTAAACAAAGCAGGTTTCACAGGATTTTACATATTCTTTCTTAGGCCTGATTGTCCGGGGAACCCGCCCTTTCCAGCACAGTGCTACACCACCCTCTGTCATTGTTTCAGGCTTAGGTGGAGCAAGAGAAATAAGGCAGCCAAGAGATTAGGAGATTTCTCACAGACAATGAGGACTCAGGCTTTGTCAAGGCCAAGGAGTGAGGGTCCATCACCCCCTTTTGCTGTAGCCCCCAAAGTCCTTCCTTGGGGGCCTCCCAAGTGATCATGCCTGTCTTAGGTCATTTCCCCCTTGGGGAATCTTACCCATCATTGGCTAACCAACCAAGCATTGGGGGCCAGTTATGGATGAAGTAAAAGGAGCAGAAGCGGTGCTCCTGCCAGGGAGATAAGCTTTTGTCTCTTTAGTGGCTTATGGTCCAACATCACTCCCTCAGCCTTAGCCTTGATAGGGGTTACAGCTTCTGAAACCAGGCAGGGCTGTTCCCAACAGAAAGAGACCTGACTTTGAAAAGTAAATACACAACACAATATACTGTTGACATATTTTAGAATTGTGCACTTGAATTCTATATGATTTTATTAACCAATGTCACCCCAATAAATTCAATAAAAATTAGAAAAAAATCCCTAACTGATAAAGTCAGCCCACTCTACTTAGTTTATTGGTACAAAGGATGTGGAATTTTTGGTACATACTAAGTAGGGGCTGCTGACATGAATCATGCCCAATAAAATCCTTGGACATTGAATGTCTAATGAATTTGCTTGGGCATAAACATATGAAAGATGTTGCTGTACTTGTATTGCTGGGAGAAAAGCACACTCTGTGTAAGCCTCATGGGAGGGAGACTGTTTTAGAGACTTTGCATTGAAATTTTTCCAGTTGCCAATTATATCTCATGCATTAGCTGTGTGTATATTTTTATTAAACTTTTGTAATCAGTTATCATTGTGAGCACAAATAAATGTACGCTCAATTTTGTGAGTCACTTTTGTAAGACATCTAAGATGAGGGTGATTGTGAGGACCTCCCAACAGACACATGTAATGTTTTTAGAAAATGATGTCATATTATATGCATCACTTATAATCTTTTTATTTAGAATATAAAGTATGTATCCATATCAATATAGATTATAATAGTGTCATAAATCTTCCCAATCTTAAAATTATTGTACTTCTATTTTTCATATTTTTTATTGCACTATGACTTAAAAAATATCTTGTTGTAGCTCTTAGTGTTTGCTCATTATTATTTCTAGAGAAATTTTAGACATGGTTTTAAACTTTTTGATATATATTATAAATTGACATTTATCAAGCTGTTACAATGTCAACATTGAGAGATGTGTAATAGAAAACCTTATTTTTTGTTTTCAGAACATGAAAATCATTAATTTCAAAAACCTGAATAATTCAGAGTGAAAATTCTTTATTTTAAATTGCATTAATTTAGTTGCTTACACAATTAGCCACTTATCTAAGTTATTATATATAGGTTATAGATATATATTTTTTGAATTGCTTGTTTATATTTTTCATTTTTTAAACAATTGGAATGTCAGAAGAATGACAGCACAAGAGATTCCCTTGATCTCTCCCCTTAAAATTATAACAAGTTGAACAGCAGTAATTTAACAAATATTTTCCTACTTAATGCACACACACAATTAAGAGATTCACAAATTGAAACACTTGCAGGTAGGCAAATTGAAGCAAACAGTGGTAGAAGGAAGGGGGGAGATCAAATTGGGTGCCACAGATGCAGTCCAAAGCTTACTGTGCAGTCCAAAGCTTACAGAAGAGGGGAGGAATCAGATTGCCACCTGTATTCCCCACAGCCTTGAGAAGCTGAGAGATACATTGAGTGGTTGGTAACTGCTGCTTCTGAACTCAGTAACTAGAACAGGGAATGAACACAGAGGTGCAGTCACAGTGGTCTGGTAATGGACATTTGCAGGCGTTAAAACAAAGCTATGGGGTGGGAGATGAGTGGAGGTGAGAAAAAGGGAGGGAAAATAGGGACACCTGTAATAATGTCAAAAATAAAAATATAGAAAAAAGAATCCAGGAAGCCTGGCCTCCTTTCATAATTCTCCCAGAGCTTGCCTCTCCTCACCCTCCCAGAGCTAGAAATGGGCTGCAGAAAAAGACATAGCAGTAAGTGTTGGGCTACAGAGTACATTATCTACAGCCTTAAGAACTATAGAGGTAGAAGAATTTATTTATTTTTCTCATGAGCAGTAAATGCATGCTGCAGCCAATCCCAAAGACAGGTGTGAGGCATTTGAAGTCTGTCAGTTGCCATTGCTGGGAGGAGAACAAAGCCACAAACACACCAGCTGGGTTTTCACAGCTCACCACGACCACACCCATAACAGTTGAGACTAGCAGAAGCACCTGTGCCACCTGTGAGAGTGAAGCACTGGAGGCAGTGGTTGGTTACAGGAGACAGTGCTGAGACTTCATGGACTCAAAACCATATTGCCCAACACATTTTTTTTTTTCCAAGGCAGAAGTACAAAGCATTCTCCACTGACTCACTGGGATCCAAGAAGGCTGAGCAGGGCAAGAGAAATGAAAACCCTTGCATTTCAGCACCATCTGCTGGAAAACAAAAGAAAGACTTTTTGTAATCAATCTACTAAATAGAGAAGTGCCACTTTAGGGAAAAAAGGCAAATGTTACATGTGTATTTGAGTGTGTATTTCATGTATTTTGCTTCTTTGGGATGAAAGTTCTATATGCATCAATTAAATCCATTTGATTCAGGACAATGTTCAATGCTGCACTATACCAGCAATTCCACTACTGGGACTATACCCTAAGAATACTGAAACACCAATTCAAAAGAACCTATGCAACCCAATATTCATAGCACAATTTACAATAACCAAGTGTGGGAAGCAACCTAAGTGCCCATCAGTAAGTGAATGGATCAAAAAACTGTGGTGCACTTACACAATGAAATATTACATAGCAGAAAGAAAGAAGGAGCTCCTACCCTTAGTAACAACATGGATAGAAATGGAGAACATTATCCTAAGTGAAATAAGGCAGGTGGTGAAAAACAAATATCACATTATCTCACCTCTAAGTGGAACCTAATTAACAAAACAAACAAGAAAGCAAAATACAACCAGAGATATTGAAATAAAGAACAAACTTAGAGTAACCAGAGAGTAGGCAGGAGGGTAATAACAGGGGAAAGAAGGGAAAGGGTGGTCAAAGAACATATATAAAGGACAGATGGACAAAGCCAAAGGTGGTAGGATTGAGGGTGGGAGGCAGGGATGGGTGGGGCAGCAGTAGTGGGAAATGGAGACAACTGTTCTTGAACAACAATAAAAAAAAGTTAAAAAAAGAACACTGAAGAAAGTAATTAAGGAAGACACAATGAAATGGAAGCGTGTACTGTGTTCATGGATTGGAAGTATTAATGCCATTAAAATGTTCATAGTACCCAAAACCATTTATAGATTCAACACAATCCCTATGAAAATACCAATGACATATTTCACAGATATAGAAGACACATTTCGAAATTTATATGGAACAGTAAATGACCCTGAAGAGCTGCAGCAATTTTGAGAAAGAAGAACAAAGTGGGAGGGATCACACCACCTTTGGAAAATAGAACCAGAGACATGTTAATAAAGAACAAACTGACAGTGACCAGAGGCAATAAGAGAGGGACATAAGTAGGGAAAGAAGGGGGAGAGTGATCAAGGAACATGTATAAAGCACCCGCTGATAGGGAGAACACAGGGAGAGGACTGAGGATGGGTGGTGGTAGCGCATAGAGCAGGGGTGAGTGATGGGTAAAGGTGGGGACAACTGTAATTGAACAATAAAAAAAAAGAGTGGGAAAAGATGATATCTTTGTCTTGGTCCTCATACTAAGGGAAATTCTTTTAATTTTTACATATTGAATTTGATTTTGGCTGTTGGTTTTTTTATATATGGCCTTTATTATATTGAGGTTTAATCCTTCTATTCTCACTTTGCTGAGAATTTTTATGATAAATAAGTGCTGAATTTAATCAAATACTGTATTTTTCAGACCATAAGACGCAGCTAGGTTTTAGAGGAGGAAAATAGAAAAAGATATTTTGAAGCAAACAATGTGGTAAAATATTTAACAACATAAATAACATAATATTTCACCAATGTAAATGTAAACAGAACTCAACAGCAGCATTAACCGCCATTATTCCTCCCAAATTTGGGGGTGTGTGTGCATCTATTGATATGAAGATGTGGTTTTAATTTTTCATTTTGTTTATGTGGTGTATCATATAATGATTTGCAAATATTATACCTATTTTCTTGTTGCTATAATAAATAGGCTTATTTTCTAGTTTCAGTTTCTTATATTTTATAATTGGTTTATAAAAACACCTCAATTTCTGAATATTGAGTGTGTATGCTGTTATTTCACCACATTCACTTACTGTGGTCAAGTAGTTTTTTGATGAAGAATACAGGCTTATTAGGTCAAGTAGTCTTTTGGTGGAGACTAGGGTTTTCTTTTTTAATTTTTAAAATTTATTTATTTTTCACATTTTTATTGTTATTCCAGTGCAGTTGTCTCCATTTCCCCCCACCACTACTCCCCACCCACCCCAGCCATCCCCACTTCCCACACTTGATCCTACCCCTCTTTGGTTTTGTTTGTATGTCCTTTATACATGTTCCTGAAAAACTTTCCCCTTTTTCCCCCATTATCCCCTCGAAACTCCCTGCTGATTACTGAGTTTGTTCTTAATTTCAATGTCTCTGGTTATATTTTGCTTGTTTGTTTGTTTTGTTGATTAGGTTCCACTTATAGATGAGATCATGTGGCATTTGTCTTTCACCATCTGTCTTATGTCACTTGGCATAATCCTCTCCAGATCCATCCATGCTGTCACAAAGAGTAGGAGCTCCTTCTTTCTTTCTACTGTGTGGTATTCCATCATGTATATGTACCATAGTTTTTTGATCTGTTCATTTACTGATGGGCACTTAGGTTGCTTCCAGCACTTGGCTATTGTAAATTGTGCTGCTATGAACATTAGGTTGCATTCTTTTTAATTGGTGTTTAAGTATTCTTAGGGTATAATCCCAGCAGTGGAATTGCCAGGTCAAAAGGCAGTTCCATTTTTAGTTTTCTAGGAAATCCCATATTGCTTTCCACAGTGGATGCACCAGTCTGCATTCCCACCACAAGTGTACTAGGATTCCCTTTTCTCCACATCCCCTCCAACACTTTTTTGTTGATTTGGTTATGATGGCCATTCTCACCAGTATGAAATGATATCTCATTATGGTTTTAACTTGCAACTCTCTGATGGCTATTGATGCTGAGCATCTTTTCATATGTCTCTGGGCTCTTTGTATGTCCTTGAAAAAGTGTCTGTCAAGTCCTTTGCCCATATTTTAATTGGGTTTTTGTCTTACTGGAGTGAAGTCCTGTGAGTTCTTTATATATTTTGGAAATCAAACTCTTGCCATGTGCACTTTAAAATAATGTAGATTCTGCTACTTTGGGGTAAAATCTATGAATATCAATTAAATCCATCTAATTTAGTATGTTTTTTAATGCTACTGTTTCCTTGTTGATTTTTTCTCTGGACAATCATTCATTTATATTGATGGGGTGATAAAATTCCCTACCATAGCTGTATTACTATCAATCTCTCCCTTTATATCCACCAAGATTTTCTTTATATATTTAGGTGCTTCTACACTGAGTGCATACATGTGTACCTGGGTTATATTCTCTTGTTAAATTGATCCCATTAACATTATGTAATGTTCTTCTTTGTGTCCTGTTATAGTTTTTATGTTGAAGTTTATTTTGTCTAATTGTTGCTTTTTTCATTTCAATTTTCATTGAATATTTTTCAATCCTTTTACTTTTAGTTTATGTATTTTTTGTTCTAAAATGGGTCTCTTGCAGAAATCATATATATTGCTCTTGTTTTCTTAACCATTCAGCTACCTTATGCTTTGATTGGTATATTTAATCTATTTACATTTAAATTAATTATTGATAGGTACTTTTTATTGCCATTTTATTGTTTATATCTGTGCATCTCTCTCTCTCTCATCATTATTATTAAAGAAGACCTTTAACATTTCTTGTAATACTGGTTTGATCATAAGAACTCCTTCAGTGTAATGCTTTTTTTTGTCAGGAAATCTCTTTATTTCAACTTTAATTTTAAATGATAGCCTTGTTGGATAGTGTAGTTTTAGTTTCAGGTCCTTGCTATTTATCACTTTGAATCCCTTCTGGCTGGAAATATTTCTATTGAGAAATCAACTGATAGCTTAATGAGAGCTACTTTTTAGGTAACTTTTATTATCTTAGAGTTTTCAACATTCTCTTTTTGTTTTTAACTTTTGTCCTCTTAATTATGATATGTCTTTGTATAAGCTTCTTTGAGTCCATCTTTCTTCCTGGACTTATGTGTCCTTTTAATTCACTAGGTTTGGGAAATATTGTTCATTATTTTTTTAATTTTAATTTTATTTAATAAAATGGGGGAAATGGCTTCTACTCCAGAGACATACTACTCACTCTTTACCTGAGTCTTTGACCCTACCTTCCATAGAAGTAGTTCATCACAGGTTCAGGTTGGATGCAGCCAGCCAGCACCTCCACAGGAGCCAGCTGAGCAGGGCAGGATCTCTAGGTGTTGAAAAAGAAAAGTCTGATGAGTCTCACACTGGGGTAGTGTCAAGAGCTGAGTTTGTAAGGTGGATAAGAATGTCTCCCATGCACAGGTGGTTGCACAACTCAGTGCTTCTCTAAATCCCTGACAAAATCTTCCCAGGGAAAAGTGCTGAGATTCCAGAGCTGAGGTTCCAGCTCTGTCCACCATTTTGATTCCCCTGAAAGACAGAACATTTGGATATCTGAAGTCAAATTAGCTTCACACTGGTGGAACAGCATGGGTTCACTTGCAGTGGGAGTAAGAATGTTCCCCCCAAGCAGCTGGAGCTTAAGAGCCCAGCACCAGTTTGAGTTCTTGACTAGAGCTTCCCAGGGAGACTAGCTGTGAAGTTCCCAGCTCTGCACAACTCTTCAATGCCTCCAGAGGACTGAACTCAGCAGGGTGAGTCCACTTGGAGTCAAATAACAGGCCAAGTAAATCGACAGGAGGTGGAGAAATACCTGCTGTTTGGGTTAAGTGAAGAATAATGGTTTCTGTTCCAAAGCTACACAGCTCAATTACTGAGTCTGTCAAGAGCTTCTCCATAAAAATTATACCAGAGGTTCCTATTGGGTGTGGCCAACAGATCTTTCTTCAGGACTTAAGCTTATCAGTAGTTGGAGGGTGGTGTTGCCAGTAGTTGGAGGACCAGACTAATGCACTTTCCAGGCAGGTTCTGTAAGAATAGTGCTAGACACTGACAAGATAGCAACTGGGTTTCTAGAAGACTCCTGTCTTTGAGGAAGATTGAATCCCTGCTGAGTTTTACTATTTGCTAATCAGGCTCCTCTTCCTGGCTCTGATGTTCTGGTTTAGAGAACTCGGTGTGGGATTGAGATACTGCACTTGTCAGGAGCAACTCTTGAGGCTGAGCTATTTTTCTGGATTCTCAACCACCACACATGGGTGCAGGAGAAAGCTCTTTCTGCAACTGGCCCCTTCTTTCCAGTATCAGTGTGGCTTCTTCTGTAAATCTTTTGTTGTAATACATCTGTTAGCTAACTTTCAGTTGATTATTAAGTTTTATTGTTCTATAATTTAGCTATAAATTTGATTTGGTGCTGGAGGAAGGAAGTATAGCTTCTGCCTACTCGGTAGTCATCCTAGAAGCCAGTCAAAGGTTTATCAATCTTGTTTAGCTTTTAAGAAAAATAGCTCTTCGTTTTATTGATTTTTTTGTATTTTTTAGACTTGTTTATTTTTTACCTGTTCTTTATTATTTCCTTTTTTTGTTTTATTCTAGTTCATTTAATTGTAGGTTAAAATTATTTTTTAAAGATTTTTCTTTGTGTGTGTGTGTGTGATAGACATATATTGTTATAAATTATCTTCTTAGTACTGCTTTTGCTGTGTTCCATAGATAGTTTTGTTTTCTTTTTATTTTTATCTGTCTCAAGGTATATTTTAATTCTCTTTTGACCTAATTGTTAACTCATTCATTGTTTAGTAACATGTATTTAGCTTCTATGGGTTTGTGTGTCTTCCAGTTTTATTTTTTTGGTAAGTGATTATAAGTTTCATATCATTGTGGTTAGAGAAAATGCTACATATGTCAGTCTTGAAATTATTGATGTCAGTCTTCTTGAAATTATTAAGACTTGCTTTGTATCTTAACATATAGTATAACAGTGAATTCTCCATGTGCACTTAAAAATTATGTGTATTCTGCTGGGTTGGGCTTATATACTTTAAAAATATCACTTAAATCAATTGGGTCTTCTGTGTCATTTAGGACTACAGTTTCCTAGTAAATTTTCTGTCTGGAAGATCTGTCCATTCATGTCAATGAGGCCTTAAATTTGTCTACTATGACTCTATTACTGTTGATGTCTCCTTTTGGTCCCTCAATATTTGCTTTATACATTTTTGTGCTTCTGTGTTGGGTGCATTAATGTGTATTTACAATGGCTATATTCCCTAGTTTGATTAGTCTCTTATCATTATGTATGCCTTTTTTTTGACTCCTATTATATAGTCGTTGTTTCAAAGTCTATTTTGTCTAATATAAATATTTCTTCCCTAGCATTTTTTGTTTCCATTTTAATAAAATATCTTTTTTATTCCTTTAGTTTGTCCATGGGTCCTCCCATCTAAATTGGGTTTCTTGGAGACAGAATAGGTATGGCTCTTGTTTTATGATTCATTCAGCTACTCTGTGTCTTTTGGTTGAAGGAGTTAATTCATTTCCATTTACGGTGATGATTAATAGGTATGTATTTATTGTTTTATTATATATATTTATGTTCCTTTTTCATTATTTTTTAAAGTACATTTAATCTGGAGAATATGGAGGAGGAGTGAATGGAGATCATACTAACCTCCTTCCAGGGACAATCTGGAATTACAAGTCAATTGCAGAGAAACCACCAGGAAAAAACAATTGAGCAATAGTGAGAGAAAAGTCATATAACTTTGGACAGACAGAAGAATCAGCTTTGGCACAACCTATTGAGAGTGCTGGCTGGGCACCCAGAGGCATCAAGGCCAAATGGATAATTAAGTGGCCAGTTGGATTCCCTTGAGAAGAATGGGGTCAAAATTCTAACCTAGGATTCCCAGCCTAGAGTACCAGAGCCTAAAAAGTACACAGAAAACAACCAACAGTGAAAAGTTGCAGGGTTGCTCTCTGCCAGAGATGAGTGGCTAGAGATGCAAGAGTCACTTAAAAGGCCAACATGCAAATTTTCTTTTGTAGCCACTTACCCTGGGCTCTGGCAAAGGCAGGGGCAGAGTGGGCAGGTGACACCTGAGGAGAGACTAAGGACTGAAGCTTTGGGAAAGAACTGAGAGAGTAGATACCAGGATCCTGGTGCTGAGTCATCTCCCATACAGCAGCAGCCATCATGCTCAGGAAGACCACTCCCCTCTGAGCAGCAGCAGCCTGATGGGAAACAATAGCTTCAACCCCAGAAGGGTCTCTGACCTGACTCTGTGGTGTTTAAGCCTGACTGCTCAGTGCAGAGTAACTAGATTAACAACTAAAGGAGTTAGCCACAAACAGTAGATCCCTGGCAAAGGGGAAGGGCAGAGCAGACTAGAGAGACTTGAGGAGAGACTGGGGGTGGAAGCCTTGGGGAGAGAACTGACAGAGTAGCAGCTGGAATCCCAGTGCTGAGCCAACCCCCATATGGCAGCAACCATCCTTCCTGCTCAGGCAAACCACTCCCCTCTGAGAAGCAGCAGCATGAAGGGAAACAATAGCCCCAACCCCAAGAGGGTTTGGGCCCAGCCCTAAAGTGCTTAAACCTGACTGCTGAGTGCAGGGTGACCAGATTAACAACCAAAAGAGACAGCAAGGAACAGAAGGTCCCTCGAAGTGTCAAACAGGCTGCCTAAGGTCAGACAGGGTCAATATCTGACATCACCAGAGGCAGATCCAGGAAGAAAAAAACAATAGTAAGTAGTAGAGGCTACTGAGATGAAAGCCACTGTGGTTTTCTCTATGATTTGTGGTATTTTCTTTCCAGCATAATTTTTTAACATTCATTTCTTGTTCACCAAGTTTGTACATATTAAATCACTAGATTTTATACTATAGTGTATTTCAATTCACTATATTTGGCCCTTCCATCCTCTTAGCCCATTTTACCTTCCTCTTTCCTGACATTATTTGCATTTCGAATTTTGTTTTCTCTTTTACTGTAACTTGTTTCCATTCCACACTTTTATTATTTCTCCCCTGTCCAGATACACAAAATCAGTTTTCCCCTCAAGGGTCATTTCACCTCTTTTTGCCTGGCTCTTAAAATACCCATGTTGTCTAACCACCTTTAACAATCTTTGCTAGTTTGTTGCGGTTATTGGCCACTTAATGCAACTTGTTGCAGTATTTTTTCAATTTTATTTCTAGAGATTCACTAATTCTGTATTTCAAATTCAAATTTTACTGGTACCTTCTCCTACTCTATTTTTAGTCTCAAATCTTAATTTTGCCATCTTAGCTTGTTTTTGTTTTTGTTCTGGGGTTTTTTTTTTTTTTTTGGTTTTCTATTTCTCTTTCATCCTTCCCCTTTATTTTTCTTTATTCTCATTTTTCTTTTTACTTACATCGCAAATTTAAATTTTTCCCTCTCTTAGCCTGTCTTTTTCTTTTTTGCTTTCTTCTATTTTATCTCTCATCCTGAACTTTTCTTTTCCTTTAATCTCCTTTTTTTCTTTTTTCTTCTTCCTTATATTCTAAATTTTAATTTTTAACTGTCTTAGCCGGTTTTTGTTCCTCATTCTTAGTATTTCCTTTCCCTCTATCATTTCAAAATCACTTCCCATTCCTTTAAATATCCCATAGACTTTTCTTTGTTTCTTTTTCTCTTCTTATTTCCATACCAGCTATATTAATTATAGCTCATCTGTTGTTGATAGTACTGTGGTGGATCTTTCTCTCCAATTTGGCTCCTATATTTTTATTAATTATTTACTATTTCCTTCCTTTTTCTTTCTCTCTTTCACTTTATTTTATTTTATAGTATTTTAATTTCTGTTTAAACCTAAAACTATATGCTTACCTTTTATCCTCCATTCCATATTGTTCATTCCCTTTTTTATTCATGATGTAAATTTTACCTTCCCTCCTTCCAATACTCCAACTCCAACTCTTATTAGTACTCCCCCTTCTACCCTCTCAAAGTCATTTTTCTTACAGAAGGTCATCTCATATCTGCTCTTCTTTATTATAATAGTCTTAATCTCTTCACACCCTTATTAATACTGGTTAATTTGCTATTGATAGCAGGATTATGGAGAGGAGTTCCTTTCACATATATAGGTTTCTTGCCTGGGCTTTGTGGTTTTGCTCTGGCCACACCTACACAACAGCACACAGGACATGGTGGGTGGAGTGACCCTCAGTCAACCAACAGAAGGGAAGGAAACACCAAAGAAAGACACAACAATAATAAAAACACAATTACATCAAGAGAGCCAACATAAATGGCATAAAGGGCACGCAAAGAACATCAAGTTCAGGTAATCAAGGAGACTGCACCACTAAATCTCACAGGCCTCCAATCATAAAAATTCACACCACAAACTCAGGTAGTCAAAATGGATCAACTTAAGAAGAAGAAACATACAAGAAGAATCTCAAAAATAATGGGAAGGCAACCTTTCCATTGCTCCCTAAGTCAACTGCCATATTGTTGTCTGTGTCCATTCATGTGTTGTTGGGGTTTTTTTAGCCTTGGTGAAATTCACCTTATCCTCTTTATAGTTCTTCTTTTTTTTTGTGCCTAGTCATTCTCAGTAACAATGCTATTATTTTCTGTGTCATCTGCCTGGATCAAAGCCTCTGCACACCAATATACTTCTTTGACAGTCTCTCAATATTACAGACTTTTTAGGTCTATGTCATTCTACCAGTGTGCTCATAAGTCTTCTTTCTGTAACCAGAATAATATTCTTCACCTGTTGTGCCATTCAAATATTTTCTTTTGTGGTTTCATCTTACTAATTGTCTGCTTTTGGGAGTTATAGGTTATAATTTTTATATTGCCACTTTCACCATCTGCATTATCCCATCCATATGAATAATAGGTGTGTAGCTCCTGTGGAAATGGAACATTTTTGTCTTCACAATAAATTTAGATCCTGCTTTCAAGGTTAACTATTGCTTTTGTGACATCTCACTAATCATTTGTCTGGCTGTATCAATACAAATATTTTCATCAATAGGTCCCTTAAAGCATGGAAACAATGGAAGGACTTATTCATGAATTTGTCATATTTATCTCGTGGTTCTTCTACTTGTGGTCCTATTTTTGTTTATTTGTGTTTCTTGTATCAGCATTCTCATGACTATTCTGAAGATATCCTCTTCATGGGTGAAGGAAGCTTTTTCCACCTATGCCTCTCACCTCATTGTTATTATTCACTGTTATTTACAACTGTGCTTTCTGCATCTACCTGAGACCAATAGCAAACTCTGTGTCCAACAAGAATAGGATTGTAATGGTGATGCACACTATTGTCACTTCGTTAATAAACCTCATGGTGTATAGTCTCAGAAACAAGAAGGCCCATGTTCCTATTTAAAAATGTTGGACAAGAAAGAATCTCTAAAGTTATATAATTAAATATTATTATATTTTAGATTATGAAAATTAATGACTTCTTTATCATATATACATTATACCTGTACATGAGCCATTGAAAGAAAACCCTATAAGATTCATACCATAAAATATGTTTTTCTCCTCACTATTCATTTAATTCTAATCTGCAGGATAATATTTTTTAGTTTCTCAGAAGAACCTCAGGAAGCTCCTCAAATTTAAATGCTCAGTATAGTTCAATAACTGAATGTCTAAATTATATTTAAAGCTAAAAATATTCTGTTCTTCTGGTATTGGTTATGAAGCCTACATTGGAGGGACCAATGGAGGTTGACTTATATAATAGCTTTGACAGCAATCACATCTTTCTCTGCTAATTTCAATTTCTGGTACATCAAGGATTGCATTGATGATAAGTAAATGAATGGAAGAACATTCGTATTTGACTGTTGTCATGCTCTGATATACCCTCAAGGCTTTAGAGATGTATACTGAGTATTTCTTATTTGTGGAGATTTCCTGGCAATAGGAAATAATCCCTTACTAGGAGTTTTTACTATATTAGTTATGACATGATTGCAACTGCCTCTAAGTGACAGCTTGTGAACTTGCTTCTTTGAATTCTGAGAATCATTTGCTTTTCTGGGTCATATTTCTTCTGAAGGTCTTATTGGGAAAATCAGTTTTAAGTGATTCCAGAGTGGCTTTTTTTCTATGGCCTGTATCTGATCTAAAATAAAATTCTGTACAGTCTTGCCACAATAGTCAATTAAAATGCAGACATCTTTTCCTCTGTTGTGGTATATCATGCCAATAGCCACAAACTCCTACACTTATATTTGGGATTTGGTATCAGTCAACTTTATCCCTTTGTCTCAGATGACATATATCAAAGTCTTGAAGCAACACCCCAATTTTAGGGGATATAAAATATTAAAAGCTTTAATAGTGTCCTCCAAATAATCTATTTTTATTTATTTCTAAATGGAAATTTTTATTTTTTACCATAGTTGGCACATTTTCTTTACTCAGCTTTTTTTCTTTTACTTGAAAAAAAAAACAGAAACAGACTTACAGACACAGAGTACATTTTGATAGCTTAATATATGAAAGGGGTTAAGGGGATGAGTGAAAAGGGGGAAGAGATTAAGAAGCACAAACTGATAGTTACAAAATAGTCAGTGGGATGAAAAGTATAGCATAGGGAATGTATTCAGTAATAAGGTAATAACTATGTATTTTTCAAGAGGGATACTAGATTTATATGAGTAATCACTACCTAAGTTACATGAATGTCTAATTACTAGGTTTTACACCTAAAATGAATATAATATTGTACATAAACTTTTATTAAAATATAAAAATATTTAAATATATATATAAATAAAATAATAAAAATAGAGTTAAGTGGTTCAGATAAGTTTGGCCAGAATCAAGAGTCACCAACAATTGCCCTGGCCAGGTAGTTCAGTCAGTTGAAGCATTGTCCCATACACTAATAGACTGAGGGTGCAACTCCTGATAGGACACATATTTAGACTGTGGTTTCAATCATTGGTCAGGGTGAGGCAACCAATCAATGTTTCTCTTTCACATTAATATTTCTCTTTCTTTCTTTCTCTCTGTGTCTACTTTCCTCTCTGTATAATTAATAAACATATCATCAGGTGAAGATTAGAAAAGGAATCATCAATAATTGTCCTTGGCTGGTGTGGCTCAGTGGATTGAATGCTGGCCTGTGAACCAAAACATCACCAGTTTTGTTGCCAGTCAGGGCACATGCCTAGGTTTCGGGCCAGGTCTCCAGTAGGGGGCTTGTGAGAGGCATCCACACACTGATGTTTCTGTCCTTCTCTCTGTTCCCCTCTCTAAAAATAAATAAATAAAATCTTAAAAAAAAAAAGAAAAACAATCACCAATATTTGGTTCCATAAGGAGGTTTCATTACTCTGCAAACTCCTAAAATTGTAAGAAAGTTCCCCCAATATGTTCATAAGGGTCATTTTATGTATTAAATATACAGCTTTAAATGGATTCCCAAATAAATATCTGTTTCAATATGTGGCTAGGATGTTAAAGGTGATTAGACATTGCCATAACACTGGTCAAACCAACTATTTGACACTTTTTAAGAGAAAATAACTTTCTGAATTCAGTATTTACCAGACAAAACCATCATAACATCTTATTCTAGAGGAAAAACAGGCAGACAGTAGCATTACATAATATAAAAAGGGAGGTTTTTCTATATTATTTTCATTTGGGGCATATTTCTTTTTTCCCCCATTTTGGCTGCTTCTCTGTATTGTTTGTATGTATTAGGTAGATCTGCTACATTCCAGTATTGGTGGGCTGATTTTTTGTAATAGATGTCCTGTGGATCTCTGTGGTTCAGTCTCCCTGATCACATTAATTAGGTGCTCCAGGAATGCCTTTCATGTGGGTTATGAGATCTCTTCTGTTGTAGTTTAGTCTTGCTTGCTCTTGGCCTGTCCATGGGTAGGGGTGGCTCTAAAGCTATCTGAATGTGAGTATAGACCCCTACCTCAGTGTGTAAGCTACTATGAGTGGACTGATATCACAAAATGGAATTTACTCAAGTGCTTGGTTCCTGCCCAGATCTCATTTGGATAGGCTGCTTGTGAATCTAATTGTGTCATGCTCTGGTGTGATCTGAAGCTACAGGTGTGCTGGTTCTGGAGTATCTTGGGAGAGATTTTGGTAAATGTCAATGTTTGATGCTGCCTGTGACCAGCTTTGGGCTACCTATTGAGAGCTACAAGCTATCCACAGTTGATGGCTGCCTCTTCTGGTCCTGGATGCATGTGGGAGGGAACAAGCTGTGTAGAAAGTCTGGCTTCTACTAATACCAGTCCTGGGTCATGGTAGAAAAAGGTCTAGACAACTGAAGACTTGCCTCACCCATCCCTGCCTGCTGGCTTCCAGTTATGCTCAGTTACTGAAAGAGCCTCTGGTGTTACCAAAGTTACTTGAGACAGATTCTGAGTCACCAGGTAGGGGGATAGTGGTGTTTATAAGATTGATTACAGATTCAAACTTGGCACCAGTGCTGGTTCTGAGGTAACTCAACAAATGTCTCATGGTATACAAAAGACAGGCACCACTTTCCTGGGGTCTGAGGACCTTTGTGGTGGAGCGGGTTCTCAGAGAGTCATCATGATTGGGCTAGTAGAGATTGTCAGGCTTAAAAAAATTAAGCTGTGGCCCTGTGGAGGGAACATTCTCCACAGGAATATTGGTGCCTTTCACAGCATGTGGGTAAAAATGACATTTGCCCTAAAACTACATGACTCAGTCTCTTTTTTATGTATTTTTGACACTCCCTGAGTATGTCCAGACCTCCATGAGAGCTTTTTAAGAAGGCTGCAATGAAGGATCAGTCTGGCCACAGCCATCAGATTTTCTGCATAATGTGAACTTGGCAGAGCAGGGCCACAGTGAAATGAAAGGGTGGGGTTAGTACATCTCCTCAGGCTGATAGTGTAGGGCTTCTGCACTTGTCAGTCACATAGGAAAATCAGCTCTTGAACCAAACCCACTCTACTCATTCTCTCCCTGTGCATCTTCTGACATTTCTTGAGTTTGCCTGGACATCTTCAAAAAACTTTCAAGAAACTCTGTGATGTGGGCCCAGGCTGGCAGCATCTAGCTGATCAAATTGCAGAAGATTGATGTAGTTAAATTTCTAGGTTTTTTTTTTTTTTCCAGTAGTAAATGGGATTGTTTTCTTTGTTTCTCTTTCTGGTTGTTCAATGTTGATGTATAAAAATACCATAGATTTCTGAATATTGACTTTGTATCTTGCTCCTGAGCTAAATTCATTTATTAGGCCTAGTAGTTTTTTCGTGGAGCCTTTAGGGTTTTTTATGTATAATATCGTGTCATATGTGAATGACAACATTATTCCTCTTTTCCTACTTGAATGCCTTTAATTTCTTTTTCTTGTCTGATTGCTGTGTCTAGAGCTTACAGTATTAGCTGAATAACAGTGGTGATAACGGACAGCTCTGTCTAGTTCCTGATCTTAAGGGAAATGCTTTTAATTTTTGCCCTTTGAGTATTTTGTTGGCAGTAGGTTTGTCATATATGGTCTTCATTAAGTTGATGTACACATACTTTATTCCCACTTTGCTAAGTGTTTTTTAATCATAAATGGGTGCTAGATTTTATCAAATCTTTTTGTGCATCTACATATGATCATGTGATTCTTATCTTTTATTTTGTTTATGTAATGTATCACCTTTTTGCTGTCTTTACTTTTTTAAGAATGTTTTTATTGTTCAATTACAGTTGTCACCATTTTCCCCATTACTTTCCCCTGCCCTACTTACCTCACACCTCCCACATTCTATCCTCCCCACCAACCTGTGGTCTTTATCCTTGGTACTTTATATATGTTCCTTGACTTGACCCTTCCTCTTCTTTTCCCAATTATTCCCCTCCCCTCCAGTTACTGTCAGTTTGTTCTTTATTTTCATGTCTCTGGTTCTATTTTACTTGGTTGGTTGTTTGGTTGATTAAGTTCCAATTACAGGTGAGATCATATAACATTTGTCCTTCACCACCTGGCTTATTTCATTTAACATAAAACTCCAGTTCCATCCATGCTGTTGAGAAGGGTAGGAGCTCCTTCTTTCTTTCTGCTGCATAATATTCCATTGTGTAAATGTTCCACAGTTTTTGATCCACTTATTTACTGATGGGCACTTGGCTATTGTAAATACCATCACTATGAACATAGGGGTAAGTAAGTGCTTTTGAATTGGTGATTTGGGATTCTTAGGGTATATTCCAGCAGCAGAATCACTGGGTCAAAGGTAGTTTCATTTTTAGTTTTTTAAAGGAAATTCCATACTCTTTTCCACAGTGGCTGCACCAGTCCACATTCCCACCAATAGTGCACTAGGGTTTACTTTTCTCCACATCTTTGCCAGTATTTGTTTGTTGATTTATTAATGATGGCCATTCTGACTGGAGTGAGGTGATATGCCATTATGGTTTTAATTGGCATCTCTCTGATGGTTAGTGATGCTGAGGATTTTTTGATACGTCTTGGGCCCTCTGTATGTTCTCTTCCTGAATTTGTATGTCTGCTTTCTTTTTTACGTTTTAGAAGTTTTTGGTCATTATTTTTAATAGTTTTTAGTTCTTTGTTCTCTTTCTCTCTCTCCCTTTTTCTTCTGGTAACCATATATTGTGAATACTGTTATGCTTGATATTGTTCCAGTAGTCCCTTAAATTATTCTCATACTCTTTTCTTTTCTTTTCTTTTTGCTTTTCCAAATCAGTTATTCAGTCTTCTGCTTTATCTAATTTTCTGTTGATTCAGTATAATGTATTCTGGCTTTCACTAATTGTGTCCTCCATTTATGATGGTTTTTTTAATGGTTTCTATCCCTTTGTGTAAGTTGTCACAGAGTTTACCTATTCTTTCTCTAAGTTCATTGAACATTCTTATAACCAGTGACTTGAAATCTGTAGCTGGTACATTGCTTGCCTCTATTTGTTTAATATTTAATCTTTATTGTATTTTTCCATTACCATTTAGTTCTCTTCCTTTCCTTCTCCCAGCAATCACTGCACTATTGTCCATGTTCATGGGTGCTTTTTCCTTTTTGTTCAATCATTCCACCCTGTTTATACACCTGACATCCTTTAGTGGTCATCCTGCTCTCCATCCATGAGTCTTCCACCATTTTCCCTACCTCCATTTTCTTTAGATATTTTTCTGTAGTTTTGTTCCCTTCTTTCATTTGGAACATGTTTCTTTGTCTTTTGTTTTGGCTGCTTCCTTGTGTTTGTTCACCTGTGTTTCATAGATCTACTATATCTCTTGGTCTGACATAGTCATCTTATGTAGTAGGTATCCCATGGAACCTAATGGCAGAGTCTTTCATATCACCTGAGCCTGGTGCACCATGGGTGTCTTTTGTGATGGTTTTGTGTGTCCTCCTCTTGTAGTTGATCCTTGATTGTTATTGGCACATAAGTGAGTAGTATTTACCCTCAGGCTTACTGGCTGTGAGGCTTGGCCATAGCAGACAAGCTGTTGTGCAGAGGCTGATCACATAGAGTTGGATTTGCTTTAGTGGACCTCTTGTGCCTACCAAGTCCAACCTTTGGATGTGTTATTTTTGCAGCTAACAGCATGGTGTTTGGGGTTGATTTGAAACCAGCCATCAGGGATTTTGGTTTTTGAGTCTCTTGGGAGGGGCTACAGCAGTCCAAGATCAGCTGCTGCCTTTGTGTGGTCCTGGGCCATTTGGTAGGAGTTACAAATGATTTGAAGTTGGTAAGTGCTCATGTTGAGCTTGGAGGTACCTAGGTTAATCTATGATGTGACCTGAGGTTAGCTGCCTTTTGTTCAGGGTGAAGGGCTGCTTAGTAAAAGGTACAGGATACACAATGTGTAGCCAATGCTTGTTTAGAGTTTTGTACTTTTTAAGAGATTTTAGAAGGTCTACAACCTAGGCCAAGGATGACCACTTGTGTGGAATAGCTGCTGAAGAAATTTCAGGACTGTGTGTTTTCTGGATGGAGTGAGGTCTCAGAGTATTTGTCAGGGTAGGTTGAATGATATTAGCCAGGGTAATAAAGGTTTATATATGGCACCTGCCCAAACTTGCATTCTGGGTAGGGGGAGGGCTCAACAAAGTAACAATGATACCTGTCAACAATTCTGTCCCAGAAAGAGTTGCCCCTCTAACCCTTTCACTGAAACCAGGCAATTCATTGGTTCCCTGTATGTTCCTGATACTTTTGAGCTGCAAGTCTTTGCTAGAACTTAGTGTATACATACACACATAAGTCTATAAATGCTCTTTTTTTTCTCCTGGATAAAATTCCTCCTGATTTTAGCAGCAAGATATTGTGAAGACTTCTCTTCCAAGTACTGATTCTTTGGGCAGGGGAGACTAGTGTTGGGCTGGAACTCCTTGCTCCTTAAGGGGTATCTCCATAGCCAAGCTATCCTTCCTGTTTTATAACTGCCACACATGTTTATGTGACCAGACCATTTTACTTCATTTCCCCTACTAACACTTCAATTTGGGTTCTTTATATCCTTAGTTATAGGAGTTCCATTCAGGTAGATTTCAGATGGTCCTCAATTCATTATTCCACAATTTATTTGTAATTTTATGTAGTTGTATGAGGAGGCAATCCCAGCTTTTACCTACTGTACCATTTGACCAGAAGCCCCCGATATGCTGTTTTTTAATAACATTTTTCTTTTAATATGCTTTTAAACTTCATTGGCATTAACCTATTCACATTATATTATCATATTCTAATCATCTGTAAGATCTTAACTAATATTCTCTTTTTCATTTTTTTAGAACTGTTTTCTCTTTTTATTTCTAATCCATCCTTTTAAGGATTTATTCATTTCTTTAAGAATTTAAATACCCAAATTCTAGTACTGCTAGCTTTTAAAATTTTTCACATTATTTATGTTTACCATTAACATCTTTATTATGGTCTTTATGCTTTTTTACTTTTTGGTTAATTTTATCTATTACCAAAAAAAATCTTTACATTAAAAAACACATAATTCAATATATAGATGTATCATAAAATTATACATTTCAACCTATATAATTGAACCTAAGTCACCCCCAATAAATTTATTTAAAAACACAGATTATGCTTTGAATACTTACTTCTTTTCTAGTATAAAAACTTAAGTCCAGAGAAGATGGAGGCAAAGTAGGTGGGAGTTGAACCCACTGCCAGTACACCCAACTGGAACATCTAGCTAATCTTCTGAAGAACAGAATGAAGAGCCAATGGAATCCCAGCTTATATGAAGTTTGAAAGCCAAAATTGTAGAGGATGTTGAAAAACAGATGGTAAAGAGATTGAGTTGGGACGGTAAGGTCCCTGGGACTGAAGCAGGGTCCAAGGCTGCTGTGGTCCACACACTGGCACCAGGCACCAGGGTAGGTGGTTGTGGCAGGACTGTTGGAAGAGAGCCAGATCAGCAATTGTACCTCCACAGCTCCCTCCCCTACCAGAGTAAGGAAGGCAGCCCTGCACCAGGAGAGACCTGGATGCTTGAAATCATTGGGGGAAATAAAGACACAGTGGGAGATGCACACACGCAGTGTTCCCATCCTGGGACTGTGGTCACTAGCTAGGACATTACCAGAGAAATTGGGGAACTGCTTGACATATGGAGAAGGCAGAAGAGTTGGGCTGTGATGGACTCTGACCAGAATAGTCTCCGGACTGGTCAGAGAGTTGGGCCCTGTGAAAAGCCAGGAGCTTAAAAATGGCAGATGCAAACAAAAGGAACTTTCTCAAAAAAAGGCTCTCAACCACTGTTTAGGGAACCCTCATACAGCAGTGGGGCCAGGGAAGAGGGAGGAAGAGGGGCACGATTTGCTCCTAAACAGGGCACTTCATGGACTGACCATAATGGGGCAGCAGGGATTCAGATGGGTAGTACTCTGCCCCAGAGAGACTTAATAGGGGAACTAAGCTACCCTGAAAGGACTTTGAGAGTGCCCAGTATCCAGGCCAGCAAAGAGGGAGGAGGTGAGGTGCAAGTTATTCCTAATCAGTACACTTCCTGATAGCACAACACGGTGGATTAAAGGTTCTGTCCTGGTGTAGATGGACAATGGGGGCACTGCAGCACTCTGAAGGCCTGGACTGGAGGCTGGGCAACTGTGAATATTACAGATCGGACCTAGCAAAATCATCCTCACAAAACCATTCTTGCAAAACGATCCTCGCAAAACCACTGGAAAGGAAAAAGTGAATCTCAGCCTCCACTTGCCTATGGCGTCCAGGAAGACCAGCAGAGCTAGCTTATTGGGTTAAAAGTCAGCATGAGGCATTTTCTTTTTCTCCAAGAGTGAGAAAATAAGACCTGGAGCTGTAGAAGAACCAAGACAGATCCAGAGAAGGATCACAGGGCTAACACCAACGGCTGAGAAACTGAGACAAATTTCACTTTGCTATGCGACAGAACCAGAGTTTTATTATTTTTATTTTTTGATATATTTATTTCTTTGTTTAAAGATTTTATTTATTTACTTTTAGAGAAAGGAGAGAGGGAGTGAAACATCAACCACATGTGTGGTTGCCTCCTCTGCACCCCTAACCAGTGACCAGACCCACAACCCAGGCAGGTGCACCAGACTGGAAATCAAACCTACAACCTTATGATTCACAGGCTGTCACTCAATCCACTGAGACACAGCAGTTGGGGAGATATTTGTATTTCTTTTATTTGATTATAATTTTTTATTTCTCCTCTATTCAGATTTCTTTATTTTGTTTGTTTGATTTCACTGTTTGACTGGTTTTCCTCATTTTCTCTTTCATATTGCATTTTAATTTTTCTTTTTCACTTCACTCATATTTCAATAATACACTATTCTTGTTCTTTTTACTTTCTATTTATTTTATTCAGATCATATATTTCTTGTTATATTATTGTTTTTCCTGTATTATTGTAAATAATTGTTGTTCCATATTATTTCAAATACTACACAGCACCTCTCTCTGGTTTTGGACAATTCACTATCTTTCTGAGCTTTATTACTATTGTCATTAACTCTATTCTCTCACATGCTACATCTAGTTTCTATCCTTTACTCCAAGTATATCTCACCATGTAAGCTCTCACAAGTGTTCTATTTTCTGAATTCAGCTCACATTCCTTCTCTCCTCCAATGAGAGTCTTACCTCTTTTTCTCCTTTATAAAAAGTGGTCAGTTGGGTGAGATATCAGTTATCACTGTGTTTCTCCAAAAGATCTCCTGTCTGTTCTTTACTCCTTGGTACTTTAAATCCCATGAAATACTCTTCCACTGTCTTAATCCATTTTGCCTACCCCCTGTCACTGATCACATACAAGATAAAGTGGGAGTTGTTAACACCAGTAAATCCACTAGAGGACAGAACCCATCAACATAGGAACCACGAACAGGTAAAACTCAAGTACACAACAAGAGAGCAGAAACAAACAGATGAAAGAGCAACCCTAGAACATCCAGACAAGAAGATCAAAGAGACCACACCACTGAATCTCACAGAACTCCTACCATAGAAGTTCACCCTACAAAGACAGCTAGCAAAGCACAGAACTGGGAATTGCTGAAACAAGCAAAAAGTCACCTAGAATGAGGACACAAGGAAAGAACCTGCAATAGAAAGCAATGTAAGACCCCACACTACAATAGATAAATGAAATGGAGGCAAAGAAACTATCAGAAATAGAATTTAAAAGAATGGTTATAAGGATGCTCAAGGAACTCACAGACAACTCCAAGGAACTGAATGAGAACTACAACAGTATGAAAAAGGAAATAGAAACCATAAACAAGAACCAGGAAGACATGAAGAATACAATTTCTGAAATAAAATAAAATGCACTAGAAGGAATTAAAGCAGGCTGGATGAAGCAGAGAACTGAATTAGTGAGGTGTGAGGCATGGTAGAAACACACAGGTAGAGAAGTTGCACTAAAAAAAGACTAAAAAAATATCAAGATGGCTTAAGGGAACAGCAAGATGACATGAAACACACCAACATTCAAGTCATAGGAATACCAGAAGGAGAAGAGAAGCAAGGGATAGAAATCCTATTTGAAAAAAATAATGGGAGGGCACTTCCCAAACTGGAGAGGGAAAAAGAGAAGGAAGATTAGGAATCAAGATGAATGCAAAGAGACCTACTCCAAGCCACATCATAATTAAACTGCCAAATTTTAAAGACAATGAGAGAACCTTAAAAGCAGCAAGGGAGAAACCATAAGTGTAAAGTAAAATAAGGATTTTCCCAGAAAAAAAAAGGCTGAAAGAATACACCTCTACCAAACCAGCAGTGCAAGATATACTAAAGGGACTGCTTTAAGAAGAGGAAGGGAAAGAGGGAAAGAGAGTAACAAAGGTACAAAGAGGGAAAAATGAGTAAGTACCTATCAATAATAACCTTAAATGTTAATAGATTAAATGCTCCAATCAAAAGACATAGAGTAGCTGAATGTATAAGAAAAAATGGCCTACTTATATGCTGCTCACGAGAGACCCACCTCAGAAAAAGAAAGAACTACACAGACTGAAACTCAAGGGTTGGATAAAAAAATATTCCAAGCAAATGGAAAGAAACAAAAAGCCAGGTAGCAATACCCACATAAGACAAAATAAACTTCAAAACAAAGACCATAAAAAGAGACCCAGAAGGACACTAATACTCAAGGGAAGAATTCATCAAGTAGACATAAACATTATAAACACATATGCATACAATACAGGAGCACCAAAATATATAAGGAAAATCTTAGAGGACTTCAAGAAATACACTGACAGCAACACAGTTATAGTAGGGGATTTTAACACACCACTGTCAAAAATACAGATTTTCAAAAAAAAATATCAACAAGGAAATTGTGGCATTAAACAATGCCCTAGATCAAATGGACTTTACTGATATGTATAGAACATTTCACTCGCCAAAATCAAAATACACATTATTTTAAATGCACATGGAACATTTTAAAGACAGACCACATGATAGGACACAGAACAAGCCTCAACAAATTCAAGAAAATTGAAACCATATCAAGCATTTTCTCATAACACAAGGGACTGAAAAGAGAAACTAACCTCAAGGGAAAAAAAACAAAACAAAACAATCAAATTCATGGAGATTGAATAGCATGATATTAAGAAATGAATGGGTTAATAGTGAGATAAATGAAGAAATCAAAAAGATTCTGGAAAAAAATGAAAATGAACACACAACAATCTAAAACTTATGGTACACAGCAAAGGGAGCCCTGAGAGGGAAGATCATAGTAATAAAGGCCTACCTAAAAAAGATAGAAACATTTCAAATAAACAACCTACCCCTACAGCTACAAGAACTTGAGGAACAACAACAAAAAAGCATAGGGTGAGTAGAAGGAAGGAAATAAAGATCAGAGCAGAATTAAACAACATGGGACTAAAAGAACAATTCAAAGAATCAATAAATCCAGGAGCTAGTTCTTTGAAAAGATAAACAAAATTGACAAGCCTTTAAGCAGACTCATCAAGAAAAAAAGAAAAAAGAGAGGACCCAAATAAACAAAATCAACAATGAAAGAGGACAGATTACAACTGATACAACAAAAATTCAAAGGATTGTAAGAAATTACTATGAACAACTATATGCCAAGAAATTTGAAAACCAGAATGAAATGCACAATTTTCTAGTAAAATATTATCTTCCAAAACAGAATGAAGAAAAAGCAGAAAGCCTGAACAGACCAGTAACAGCTAATGAAATCAAAGCAGTAATCACAAATTTCTGGGCACACAAAAGCCCTGGACTGGATAGTTTCACAGGAGAATTCTACAACATTTTTAAGGAAAAGCTAACCACTATTCTTTTCAGACTATTCCAAAAAATCCAAGAAGATAAAAGACACCCAGCTCTTTTTATGAAGCCAGCATCATCCTAATCCCAAAACCAGGTAAAGACACAACAAAGAAAGAAAACTATAGGCCAATATCAGTGATGAACATAAACACTAAATCCTCAACAAAATATTGGCAAAACATATTCAACAAAACAATAAAAGATCATACACCATGATCAATTGAGACTCATCCCAGGGATTCAAGGATGGTGCAATATTCACAAATCAATAAATGTAATACTTCATATAAAAGAAAAAACAAAAATCACATGATCACATCAATATACGTGGGAAGAGCATTTGAAAAGGTACAGCACCCACTTATGATCAAAAAAGAAAAACCCTCAGTAAAGTGGGAGTAGAGGGAGCATTCCTCAACATCATGAAGGCCATATATACACATAGACCAATGGAACAGATTAAGAAGCCAAGAAGTATACCCAAATCTCTATGGTTAATATTTGACAAAGAGGGCAGCAGCATAAAATGGAGCAAAAACAGCCTCTTCAACAAACGGTGTTGGGAGACCATGCAAAAATAGAAACTCGATCACCAACTTATACCATACATAAAAATCAATTCAAGATGCATAAAATACTTAAATATAAGCTGTGACACCATAAGATTCCTAGAGGAGAACGTAGGCAGAAAAATTACAGATATTCCACACAGTAATATTTTTGCTGATATGTCCCCTAGAGCAAGGGACATAAGGGAAAGAATAAACAAATGGGATCTCATCAAAATAAAAAGCATCTTCACGGCTAAAGAAAACAACATTAAAATACAGAGGGAATCAACCACTTGTGAAAACATATTGGTAATGACACCTCAGACATGGGTTTGATCTTCAAAATATATAAGGAACTCAGACAACTCCACTCTAGGAAGACAAACCACCCAATTAAAAAATGGGGGCCCTGGTTGGCGTAGCTCAGTGGATTGAGCGTGGGCTGCGAACCAAAGCATTGCAGGTTTGATTCCCAGTCAGGGCACATGCCTGGGTTGCAGGCCACAGCCCCCAGCAACCACACATTGATGTTTCTCTCTCTCTTTCTTTCCCCTCTCTAAAAATAAATAAATAAAATCTTTAAAAAGTAAAATAAAGTCTTAAAAATAAAAAAAAAATGGGTAAAGGACTTGAACAGACACTTCTCCAAGGAGGACATATAGAGGGTCCAGAGACATGTGAAAAGATGCACAGCCTCACTAGCCATCAGAGAGATGCAAATTAAAACCACAATGAGATGCTACTTCACACCAGTCAGAATGACCATCGTAAACAAATCAACAATCATGTGTTGGAGAGGATGAAAAGAAAAGGGAACCCTAATGCACTGTTGGTGGGAAGGCAGACTGGTGCAGCCACTGTGGAAAACAGTATGGAATTTCCTCAGAAAACTTGAAATGGAATTGCCTTTTGACCCACCAATTCCACTGTTGGGATTATATCCTAAGAACCCTGAAACACCAATCTAAAAGAAACCAAGCACCTCAATGTTCATAACAGCATGATCTGCAATAGCCAGTGCTGGAAGCAACCTAAGTGCCTATTAGTAAATCAGTGAATCAAAAAACTGTAGTACATTTACACAATGGAATAGTATGTAGCAGAAAGAAAGAAGGAGTTCCTACACTTCCCTACAGCATGGATGGAGAGCATTATGCTAAGTGAAACAAACCAGGTGGTGAAAGAAAAATACCTTATGATCTTACCTGTAAGTGGAACCTAATGAACAAAACAAACAAGCAAGCAGAGGACAACCAGAGACACTGAAATAAAGAACAAACTGACAGTTACCAGAGATGTGGGAAGAGAAGGATAACAGGGGAAGGGCCATCAAGGATCCTGTATAAAGGACACCTGCACAAAGCCAAAGGGGATAGTTTTGAGGGTAGGAAATGGGGGTGTGTGGGATGTGGAGGCATGGTGGAATGAAAATGCAGACAACTGTGCTTGAATAACATTAAAAAATAAAAATACTTAAGTCTATAAATTTGTCTTTAATCAATCTTTAGTTGTATTTCACAACTGTAAAGAGATTTTGTTTTTACTAAGCTAGAAATAATTGATTACATTTGTGTTTTCTACGTTTACCATGTTATGTAAATACAAATGAAATATTTGCTAACCTGGTTCTATGCAGCTCACATCACATTTACAAATGCTGTCGCCAGAAGGGATACACTTTTATTTGGTATAGTTTATATAAGCCTACCCTCTTTAATTAAATCATAGGTAGAATATTTAAAATATTTAACTAGAATAAATATTTAACTAGAGTGAATGGGGATGTTTAGCCTGGAATAAAATGGAAAAATTAATAGTGGTGTGAGAATATCCATTGATTCCTTTTACAAATAAAAACTATTAAACATTGGTAAAATATTAAAAATAATTACTTGAATTCACTAGAAAGTGACCAAAGTCAATTATAAATTTAAGTAACAATTTGGGATGACTTAAAATATTGGTATTTTATCACATTAGGTAAGAACTGTTAGTTTCACACATTTTTGCCTTGGTAAAATTACCAGTACACCCTATTTTCCCATTCCCATAAGAAAGCATATAATAGAGTTTAGAGAGAACAGAAATTAGAAGTTTAAGAAAGAAATTTTGTTACCTGGCTGTTGTGGTTCAGCGGATTAAGTGCTGGCCTGTGAACCAAAAGATTGCTGGTTCAATTCCCAGTCAGAGCACAGGCCCGGGTTATAGGCCATGTCCCCAGTGTGTGTGGTGGGGGGGATGTGAGAGGCAACTGACAGTAAACAGAGAGGAGGGGATTTGGGAGGGGATAATGGGAGGGGAGAGGAAGGGTTTTGAGGAATATCTATAAAAGACACATGGACAAAACCAAAGTTGAGTAGGGTCTAAGGTGGGAGTGGGGATGGCTGGTATGGGGGGAGTGGTAGGAGGAAAATGGAGACAACTGTACTTGAACAACAACAACAAAAAGTTTAAAAAAGAATAACTTCAACTCAAAAGGAAAAGGACAGCTAGGTATAATGGAAATTCTAATTTTATAACAAGCAATAGCTTGGAAAAAGTGAAACACCTTAGTTAGTTTAGGTCCAGACTTAATCTTATTGCTGAGACTAAAACTATTTCTTTCCATTAATAAAACTTCTCATGTTCATGCCCTGGCTGGTATGGCTCAGTGGCTGAGGGCTGGACTGCAAATCAAAGGATTTCCAGTTCAATTCCTGGTCTAGGGCATGTGCCTGGGTTGTGGGCCAGGTCCCCAGTAGGGGGCACATGAGAGGTAATCACACATTGATGTATCTCTCCCTCTCTTTCTATCTCCCTTCCCCAATCTAAAAAGTAAATAAATAAAATCTTAAAGAAAAAAAAAAAACTTCTCATGCCCTTAACCAACCAGAAAAACAAAACAAAACAAAACCACAATGAGTTATTTTCTCACACCTATCAGAGTGGCTATCATCTATAAATCAACAAACAACAAGTATTGGCCAAGATGTAGAGAAAAGGAACCCTGATACACTGTTGTTGGAAATGCAGATTGGCACAGCCATTGTTGAAAACAGTATGGAGTTTCTTTGAAAAATTAAAAGTGGAATTCTTTTATGACACTGTAATTTCCCTTCTGGAAATATATTTGAAGAATCCTGGAACTCCAGCTCAAAAGAACTTACATACTCCTATGTTCATAGCAGCACAATTTACAGTAGCTAAGTGTTAGAAACAGCCCAATCACCATTCAGTACATGAGTAATGAACAAAAGAGAAAGAACCATAGGCAAAGAAACATGGAACATACTGAAAGTGACCAGAGGGGGTGCAGGAGCGGAATAATGGTGGAAAGAAGGAGAAAAGGCTAGACAAAGAACATGTATAAATAGTCCACAGACATGGACAACAGTCTGGGGATTGACCATGGGAGCAGAGGGTGGGATGGGCAGAGGAGGGCAAAGGGGGAAAAATTGGGACAACTGTAATAGAATAACAATAAAAAGGATTTAATAAAAAAAAAAAACAATAGTTTTTAAAAACTGTGGTTCTTTTACACAATGGAATACTATATAGCAGAAAGAAGTCCTACCTTTTGTGACAGCATGGATAGAACTGGAGACTATTATGCTAAGGAAAATAAGTCAGTTGGTGAAAGAAAAATACCATATGATCTCACTTATAACTGTAATCTAATGAACAAAATAAGCCAATCAGACAAATAGAATCAGAAACATGAAACAGACTGATAATTGTAGGGGGGTAGAAGAGAGTGAGGTATGATAGAATGAAAGGGAATGGATTAGTCAAAGAACATGTATGAATGACTCATGGACACTGGAGAGGATATTGACTGTGGGAGACAGAAATGGGCTGGGCGGAGGGGGGAAGGGGAAAAATAAATAGGGACAACTATAATAGAATAAACAATGAAAAATAAAATAAACACATTTCCTAGAGCACTAAACAAACAAAAAGAATCTCAAAACACTAATTCAAAAGAATAAGTATCCCTATCTTCATTGCAGCATTATTCACAATAGCCAAAATTTACAAGCAGCTCAGGGGCCCATCCGCAGATGAGTGGATAAAAACAAAATCAAGCTGTGGTACATTTACACAATAGAATACTGCTTAGCTAAAAAATAAAAATAAAAAATAAAAAAGGAAGTCTTACCTTTGTGACAAAATTAATTGACCTGGAAAATATGCTGCATGGAATAAGCCAGTCAGACAAAGGAAAATACCATATGATATCATTTACATGTAGACTATAATGAACAAAAACAAAGTAGAAAAAGACAGAAATACACAGAACAGACTGTCAGCTTTTAGAGGTGAGGAACATTGAGGTGGTGGGTAAAAAACTGAAGAGATTAAGCAAAAAATATAAACCAAAACACAAAAATTCATGGACGAAGACAACTTACCAGAGGGAAAAAGGTGTGGGGACAGGAAGAAAGGGAAAATGGGGATAAATGGTGATGGAAGGAGACTTGAATTTGGGTGGTGAACACACAATACAATATACCAATGATATGTTATAGAATTGTGCATTTGAAACCTACATGATTTTATTAATCATTGTCATCCCAATAAATTCAATAAAATTTAAACAAAAGATCCATGTAGGCCCTGGCAGATGTAGCTCAGTGGATTGTGCACCAGCCTGTGAACCAAAGTGTTGTCAGTTTGATTCCCAGTCAGGACACATCCTGGGTTGCAGGCCAGGCCCCTATTTGGGGGCCCGTGAGAGTCAACTGCACATTGATGTTTTTCTTCCTCTCTTTCTCCCTCTCTTCCTCTCTAAAAATAAATAAATAAAATCTCTTTAAGAAAGAATCCATGTAGAACTCAGCAAATAAAAATAGGAAACTTGACTATTATTCTATTTTATTTATGCCTCACATATTCTATAAGAAAAATAAAATGTTGCCATTTGTGGCAACATGGATAGATTTTAAGAATATTAATCTAAGTGAAATACGTCAGACAGAAAATGTCAAGAATCATGTAATTCACTCATATGTGAGATATAATACTGAAATTAGCAAATGAAGAAACATAAAAAAAAACTCATTGATGCACACAACAGTATGGAGGGTGGTGGGTTTAGGGTCAATACATGATGATGGAAAAATATTTTACTTTGGGTAGGGGGCATACAATGCAATATATGGATGATGTATCCAAGAATTGTATACTTGAAATTTATGTAATTTTATTAACCAATGTTACCCCAATACATTTAATTAAAAAGGAAAAAAATGAAGAACACGACACACCTCAGTAGGGCTTAGTTTCCATATAAGCCCCTGATCTCTTCTCAAACTCTATTAATGCATTATATCACCCAAGCTTGTTTTTTTTTTTTCAGGTCCTGCAATAAATGTAATACACCTACACACATGCACACTACTATCTTCCCACCCTCTTTATTCACCTGCCTCTTTTATTCACCAATACTTCCCGCCATGCCAAGATTTTATACAATCCAGTAACAGCTGCTTATCAGTTGCCAAAGTAGGAACTGGTGAATCCAACATAGTCATAGCCAGCAGGGTGGCTTCGGCCTCGTGGGTCCACATATTGCTGCATATGTGAGGCACAGAATGACACTTGTTCTGGTGTTAGGGCCTAAAATATAAAAATATATATAGTAATAGGAATTCAAAATAGCTGATTACTTTGGGATTCTAATAGTCCCTAAATTCAGGGAATGGAAAAGTCAAAGAGGGTAGGGATTGAGGGTGAAAAGTGAGGGTTGGTGGGGCAGAGGAGAGTGGTGGGGAGAAAATGGAGACAACTGTACTTGAATGACAATTAAATATTCATTAAAATAATAAAAATATTATTTAATGATTACAAAAAGGAAAAGCTAGTACTGTCCATATCACATACCTTTCACAAAAATACATAATTTCTAATAAGACCAACAATCTTTTCAACTCAGCTCTTAAGAGTTCTATGTCACTTGACTACATTATTTAACCCATTCCCTTATTTGGCTTATTAAATAAATGGGATAAGAGATATTCTTGAAACTGAGTTTCAGTTTGGGGATTGACCCTGATAGTCTCTAGAGATTGACTTTAGGTTTTGATCATGACATAAAATAGTAATCAAAGCAAATAATATATAGAGAAAGATAATATCTGAAAAAAAAAGTAGTTGGGGATAAGGTAGTTGCCTTTGAGATGATTAAAATAATTATGATAAGAGCATCATGAGAATGGAAAATTGGAATCTGACCTGCTTCATGTCTTCTTTGGTAATATAGGCCTTGCCCTCTGCCAAGGCTTGGAAAGCATTCTCTATTTCATCGCTGGACTTGATGTTCTCTGATTCCTTATCAATCAGGAATGAGGTATAGTTCTCCAGTGAGACATAGCCTTTCCTGTGGGATAAAAAGATCAGAAACTATGCCCTTTCAACACAAAGGAGAAAACAGGTCCTTTTCTCATTCTACTCAATGTCTCAGAGACAGAAGAAAGCTAAATTTTTCAAGTGCCTCTTTCCACTCAGCTCTCTAAGACTATGATTTATTTGGCCCTCTTCTTTATGCCCTTACAACCAAATAAACAGTTTCCTAAGTTTCAGCCTGTTTCCTCATGGGCCTTTTAGCATGACACACTATGTAGAATTTGGAAATTTCCCATCAGCATCAGTATCTAGGTGCCTCAAACTCTTCAAGTTGAGTTTAAGACTTCTATATCTAGTCTTATTTAATCTTGATATTAGAAAGAATTAGTCCCTAACAATAATGTGATCCCCTTATGATTCTACTCCACCCTCATAAGAATGTAACAACTTCACCCCCTCAAGTTAGTCATCCTTTTCATAAGACCTTATTCACATAAAAGCATTCTTCTCTCAAGTTCAATTTTCAGAACCAACATAAATTAAAGTCAAACATGAATGAGGAATTGATCAAATTGAAGAACTGGTGCCTGAGTTGGAGTTAGTACCATGAACTTCTTAGTTAATCCTGAAAAAGCAAAAGCTTCCCAATTCATTTATTATAGTCTGTATCTTCCTATTCTCAAGATGAGTTAAATTTCATGTTTTATGGACCATTTTACTCTCTGTGCTTTTCCCTTCAAGCTCCATCCTCTGCTATGGTCTGGCCATTGGTCTTCTTCCTACCTGCCTGGATCAACGACATCCAGGAACTTTTCAAACTTTGGTTCAGGTTCACCCTCCTCCACCATGGGCAAGTAGTAATTGAGTCCTCTCAGGCAGGATCGGAAATCTTTGTGACTTAAGCGTCCTGTCAAATTTTCATCAAAGTGTCTAAAGAATAAAAACATTTTATCAAATTCAATAAAGAACCAGATTACAACACAAAATAACAAATTTTGTTGTGTCCACTGGAGAGCTTCCCTGTGTTTCTTATTTATTTGTTTGTTGTTTATTGATTTATTTACTTATTTTCCCATTATCATTTACTCCCCTTATACCCTCTTCCACCTCCTCTCCCCTCCAATCACCACACTGTTTCCTGTGTCCATTAGTTCTTTCTCTTTTTTGCTTGATCCCTTCCTGGCAACCTACCCCACCTCAAGAGCTATCAGCCAGCTCTTTATCTATGATTCTGTCTCTTGTTTGCTTGTTAATTCAGTTTGTTCAGTTAGATTACACACATGAGTGAAATGATATGGCATTTGTCTTTTTCTGACTAGCATATCACACTTAGCATAATGTTCTCCAGGTCCTCCCATGTTGTCATAGAGGGTAGGAAAAAGCATAAAACATTGAATATAAAAGAATGTATTTTCTAAAGTTCAGGAATCTCATGGACACATTATAAGCCACAAATCAAAGATAAATAACATATGTGGATCTTCACATAATATCCTACCAAGACACACTGAAGGGAAAAATGTTATTTGGAAATTTATTCTCAGTGGTCTGAAAATCAAAAGAACCAATCAACTATGAAATTATACTCACTTATAGGTTGTGCTAAATTCCTTCAGTGTTTCCTCACTCACACCTATGGTGTCTCTAAAAGGCAAAACATTAATTAACTAATGAAATAAAACAAAGAAAAGCAAAGCTATGCCACACAGAATAGAAATTTTAGTAAACATGCTCTTTGAGTCATCTACTTCAGGGATTGGCAAACTATGGTATATGGGTCAAATCCAGTCTGTCACTTGCTTTTGTACAGTCAATGAGTTAAGAATGGTTTTTACATTTTTTTAATAGAATGTATTGGAGTGACATTTGTTAAAAAATTAGGGTTCAATTGTAAATTATAATGCATCATCATCTGTGTATTGCATTGTATGAAACTGTGTTTGTTGCAGCATTATTCATGGTTTTTACATTTTTACATGGTTGAAAACAATAAAAAAGAATGCTTTATTAAACATAAAATCATACAAGATTTAATATTAATGTCTGGAAATAAAAATTTTTGAACAGGTCCATGCTCATTCATTTATGAATTATAGGAGCTCATTTTTCTCCACAAGAGAATCAAGTAGTTATAACAGAGACTATCTGGCTCATGAAGTTTAATGTGTTTATTATCAAACCCTTTACAGAACAAGTTTGCCTTTCTCTGATGTAGATAATAATACTGCCAAAAATCTATGGAAAACTAAAATGTTTTAAGATGATAACTTATTTAGAAAAAAATGAATTATGCTCTTCTGCTCCATGTCTTGACTATTTCATTCATTCTACACATTTTGGAGAAAGTTTTAGAAAAGGGAATGCTTTCTGGGGGGATTACATAAGATGGTGAAGGAACTTTTAGAATTAGATGGTGACTAGATTGAAAGCAAGGGGAACACTGTCTCTGATTGCTTAATAGAATAAAAAGAAACAGTCATTTCTCGGTCAGTAAAGAGAGTGAATATTGGTTCTAAACATCATGAGGATACTGCCTCTGAAGCAGTACTCTTAACCTGTACCCCAAACTATAGCCCTTAGAGTTAAGCTCCTAAAACCTGATAATACCCACACCCTTCCCAGCCCTTTCCATAGGTTTTCAATACTTGGCTTGGATCTGTTGCTCCAAGTTGTGTTGCATTCGCATCCCAAGTTGGTAGAGCTGGTCCCACTGCTGTGCCAACCCAATGGTACTGTATTTGATGTCCAGAACCAGAGCCTCTTCTAAGTTTTCTCCCAGATCCTGAATTTTGGTCAGTTGACGCTTCATCAACTGGATCTCCTTTTGCTTCCTCTAGAAAAAGAGAAGAGAGACAGTCAACCAGGTCACCAATTCCAAACCTAGGGATAGGAGTGAAATATTAAGAACAAATGGACAGTAATCAGAGGGGAGGTGGGAGGGGATAACAGGGGGAAAAGGGGGAGGGGTTTTCAGGAACATCTATAAAAGTCACATGGACAAAACCAAACGGGGATAGGATCGAGAGTGGGAAGCAGGGATGACTTGGGTGGGGGGAAATTGGAGACAACTGTACTTGAACGACAATAAAAAAGTTAAAGAAACAAACAAAAAAGAAGCAGATGTGTTGAAGTTTTCTCTACTAGCTTCTTTTCTATTATTTTTAGGGATATTCCTATCCTCCATGAGACATGAATTACTCAGAATAATAATTTCACTTCTGGATTCCTCACTTATAAAAATAGTGGGAATTCCCTCGCTGGTGTGGCTCAGTGGACTGAGTGCCAGCCTGCAAAGCAAGGGGTCACTGGTTCGATTCCCAGTCAGGGAACACGCCTGGGTTGTTGGCCAGGTCCCCAGTTGGGGCACTTGGGGGGAGTCACACATTGATGTTTTTCTTCCTCTCTTTCTCCCTCCCTTCTCATCTAAAAATGAATAAATAAAATACTTAAAAAATGGTGGGAAGGTTGAGCGATATGGTCTCAGTCATTCTAGTATTCTGTAATGTGTAAATCATAGACTTAGTAGTTATGTACTGCAAATAGAAAATTTGCATCATGAATTATCTGCACTATTGATTGGGGTTGAGCTATAAGGCCTACTTAAGCTCAGTATTGTTAACTCTTGGACCTCCTTCATTAGCTTGAGAAGAGTTAAAAAAAATGTCCCTGTCATTCAGACACATTATATACCAATTTTGGTATCAAGGCCAAGGTTTTTCAACTGGGAGATAATTTCTCCTAGAGGGGAGACTTGAATTGGTTATAATAGTGGAGATTGGTAAAACAACATTAGATATTACAAAGGCTTGTAGTCCTACAAAGATCAATTCTAACATCAGTTTTTTTCCCATTTTCCTTTTTTATTAATTTTTCAATTATAGTTGATCTTCAATATTATTTTATATTAGTTTCAGGTGTACAACATAGTGCATAATTTACAAAGTAATTCCCTCAATATGTCTAGTAACCACCTGGCACCATATATAGTTATTACAGTATTATTGATTATATTTCCTATGCTACACTCTACATCCCCATGACTATTTTTTACTAACAATTTATACTTCTTAACCCCTTCACCATTTTTTTTTACCCAGGTTCCCACCTGCTCTTGAAGCTGGCAACCACCATTTTATTCTATCTATATTTACTTTTTTATTATTTTATGCTGATCAAGTACAGTTGTATGAATTTTCCTCCCAGCATTCTCCCCCCACCTTAGCCATCCCCCCTCCCTCCCCTGATTTCACACCCCCTTGGTTTTGTCAGTTTTGTCCACGTGTCCTTTATAGTTGTTCCTGAAATCCATTCCCCCATCTCCTCCCATTATCTTTTCCCATCTCCCCTCTGGTTACCATCAGATTGTTCTTAATTTCAATGTTTCCGGTTATATTTTGCTTGCTTGTTTGTTTTGTTGACTAGGTTCCACTTAAAGGTGAGGTCATATGCCATTTGTCTTTCATCACCTGGTTTATTTCACTTAGCATGATGCTCTCCAGTTACATCCATGTTGTTGCAAAGGGTCGGATTTCCTTCTTTCTTTCTGCTGCATGGTATTTCATCATGCAGATGTACCATAGTTTTTTGATCCATTCATTTACTGATGAGCACTTCGGCTGCTTCCACTTCTGGCTATTGTATATTATGCTGCTCTGAACATTGGGTTGCATAGGTTCTTATGGATTGGTGTTTCAGGAAGACGAAAACCCAATTAAAAATGGGCAAAAGACCTGAACAGACACTTCTCCAAGGAGGACATACAGAGGGCCCAGAGACATATGAAAAGATGCTTAGCATCACTAGCCATCAGAAAGATGCAAATTGAAACTACAATGAAATATCACTTCACAACAGTCAGAATGGACATCATAAACAAATCAATAAACAACAAGTGTTGGAGAGGATGTGGAGAAAAGAGAACCCTAGTGCACTGTTGCTGGAAATGCAGACTGATGCAGCCACCATGGAAAACAGTATGGAATTTCCTCAGAAAACTAAAAATGGAATTTCCTTTTTACCTGGCAATTCCACTGCTGGGATTATATCCTAAGAACCCTGTTTTGTTGTTGCTGTTCTTGTTTTGTCCTTTAGAATGCACATAAAAGTGAAATCTTATGGTATTTGTCTTTCTCTGAATTTTTCACATAGCATAATATACTTTAGTTCCATCTATGTTATGACAATAGTAAGATTTTATTCTTTCATGTGGCCAAGTAATATTAGATGGATATGTGTACCACATCTTCCCTATCCAGTAATCAGTTAATGGAAGCTTGAGATTTCTATATCTTAGCTATTGTAAATAATGCTGCAGTGAATATAGAGGTGCATACATGTTTTCAAATTAGTATATTGGATTTATTCAGATAAATACCCAGAGTGAAATTGTTGGTCATATAATAGCTGTATTTTAAATTATTTGAGAAACCTTCATACTGTTTTCCACTTGGCTGCACAAACTTGAAGTCACACTAAAAATGCACAAGTGCTACCTTTCTCTACATCCTTGCCAATGCTTGCTGTTTGTTGATTTATTGATGATAGCCATTCTGAAAGGTCTGAGGTAAAAATCTCATTGTAATTTTAATTTGCATTTCTCTGATAATAGTGACATTGAACATCTTTTCACAGATCTGTTGTCCATCTGTATGTCCTCTTTGGAGAAGTGCCTATCCATGTCCTTTTAATTGAATTGTTTATTTTTTATGTTAAGTTATATGACTTCTTTATAGATTTTGGATATTAACCACTTATCAGATCTATCATTGATTAATATCTTTTGCTGGTCAGTAGGTTATCATTTTGTTTTGTTGATGGTTTTCTCTGTTGTGTAAAATTTTTAAGTTTGATGTAATCCCAGCAGTATATTTTTTTCTTTTGTTTCCCTTGCCTGAGGAGATTTATCAGAAAAGAAATTACTAAGCAAAATGCCAGATTGTTTAGTTCTTGTGTTTTCTTCCAGGTGTGTTATGGTTTCAGGTCTTACATTTGGGTCTTTAATCCATTTTGGGTTTCTTCTTGTATACAGTGCAAGAAGATGATCTAGTTTTAGTTTTTGCATGTATCTGTCCAATTATGTCAATGCTAATGAATAGACAGTCTTTACCCCATCAAATGTTTTTTCATTATTTGTCATATATTAATTGAATATATAGGTGTGGGTTTATTTCTGGGCTCTGTATTCTTCCATTTATCTATACAGGTGTGACACAGTGCATTTAGGTAAAATCTCATGTCACTGTGATATTATTTGAGTTAATAAAGCTATCACAATAATCATTACCTGCATGTCTTTTTCCATGCTAACAATTGTAAATCTACTTATACCCACCCCTGCATGTCTGTTTTTATGCCAGCTTCATGCTATTTTGATCACTATAGCTTCCTGTCATCATTTTATATTAGATGTGTGATATCTCCAACTTTGTTCTTTTTTTTTCCAAGAGTTTTGTAGTTATTCAGGTCTTTGTGGTTCCATATATTTGATTTTTTTTTTTCTGTGAAAAGTGCCAGTGGTCTTTGATAGGAATTGCATTGAATATATAGATTGCTTTGGGTATAATGGGCATTTTAATGATGCTCATTCTTCCTATCCATGAGTATGTCATCATTTATTTGGGTCTTCTTCAACATCTTATAACTTATCCAAGTACAGGACCTTTACCTCCTTGGTTAAATTTCTTCCAGGCATTGCATTGTTTTGATGCACTGTAAATGTAATATTTTTCTGAAATTTTTTTAACTAGTTCATTTTTGGTGTAAAAAATGCACCTGATTTCTGAATATTAGTTTTGTATTCTGTTACTTTACTGAATTCATCTATGAGCACTAGTAGTTTATTGTTTTTCAATTACGGTTGCCCTAATTTCCCCCCATTGTTTTCCCCTATCCTACTCACCACACCCCTTACTCCCTTAGTAAGTTCCCACCCTGTTGTCCACTACTGTGGGTCTTTTATACATGTTCCTTGACTAAACACTTCTTCTTTCTCCCATTTTTTCCCTCCCCACTCACCTCTGGTCTCTGTCAGTTTGAAATGTAATACATCACATAAAAAATGAAAGAAAAAACCACACAATCACATCAATATATATTGAAAAAGCACTGAATAAACTACAGCACCAATTTATGACAAAAAACACTCAGGAAAGTGGGAATAGAGAAAGTATACTTCAACATAAAAAAGCCATATATGAGAAATCTACAGCCAACACCACATTCAATGATCAAAAACTGAAAGGTTTCCCTCTAAGATCAGGAACAAGACAAGAGCGTCTGTTTTCACTTCTAGTCAACATAGTATTGGAAGTTCTAGCCATAGTGACCAGACAAGAAAAATAAATAAAAGCACCCAAATCACAAAGGAGGAAGTAAACCTGTCATTGTTTGTAGATGACCTAACCACCAAAAATCTACTCAACCTAATAAATGAATTTGACAAAACAACAGGATACAAAGCCAATATTCAGAAATTGAAGTCAATTGTGTACACCACCAATGAAATATCAAAAACAGAACCTGGAAAAAAAACAGTTGCAATAGGAACAAAATAATAAAGTACCTAGGAATAAACTTAATTAAGGAGGTAAAAAACCTGTACTCTGAAAATTATAGAACACTGAAGAAAGAAATTAAGGAAGACACAAGTAAATGGTAGCATATATCTTGATCATGGATAGGAAGAATTAATATAAAAATGTCCATACTACCCAAAGCAATATAAAGATTCAGTGCAATCCATATCAAAATACCAATGGTGGAGTTGGAAGATGGTGATGAGGTAGGTGGGAGCAGAGTCCACTTCCCCCTGTGCACAGATGTAACACCTAGCCAGTCTTCTGAGGAACAGAGTGAACAACCAATGGAATCCAGCATATATGAAGGTTGCAGGCCAGAAGCATAGAAAACATTGAAAAACAGATGGTAGGGAGACTGCTTTGGGACAGGAAGGCACCTGGGAACAGTGTGGGGACCAGGACTGCTGCTGCCCCTGGTCTGGTGCCTATTGGCAGCTGCTGCAGGATCCTTGGATGAGAGCCAAAACAACAGCTGCCTCCCCTGCCAAACAGGGAGGATAGAGAAACACCATGATGTACCTGGATGTTTGAAGTTGATGGAGGGAATAAAAATGAAATGGGAGACACACAGTGGCAGGTGTTTATCTGCTGAGACTGTGAATGCTGGCTGGGTAATTGTCAGAAAAACTGGGGAGCCAGGTGATGCCTGGAGAAGGGAGAAGAGTTGGATCATGACAGAACCTGACATGGATTGTCTCCAGTCTGGTTGAAAAGTTAGGATGTGTGAGAGACCAGGTGCTTGTTGGGAGCAGTAGGCTTAAACAGGAGGTTTTTGTTAAAAAACAAAACAAAACAAAACTGGCTCTTGGTCACAGTTTAAGGAAGTCTGCCACAGTGGCCACTACTAGCTGCCCTGGCCAAACACTTGCTGCTGTAGCCACAACCTGGACCACAATTCTGCCCCTGCCACTGCAGGGTGGCTGGGCTGCCTTGCTAAGAGGAAGGAGGAGGCCCACCCCACAAAGGAGAGCAGCAGGGCTCAGGGAGTTATCAGTCTCCAGAAAGACTTAACTAAGTGGGGGAGACTACCTGAAGAAACTTTGAGAGTGCCTAGCACCTAGGATAGCAAAGAGTGAGAGGTGGTGTGTGAGTTCCCTCTAATTAGTGCACGTCAATGATAGCACAACAGGTGCATGGAAGGTGCCAGTCTGGTGCAGAGAGGCAGTGGGGGCCTGGCAATGATTGGTGGAACTGGGATGGAGGCTGCACACTGTGAAGAGTACAGCTCAGACCTGACCCCATCCTTGTAAAACCATAGGAACAAAGAAAAGTGAAGCCCAACCCACTCAGCTTGCAGCATCCAAGAGGACCAGCAGAAGTTGCTTGGCTGATTTTTAAATCAGGAGGCTTTTTCTTTTCTTCCCCCCCCCCCCAAGTGAGACAATAAGACCTGGAGCTGTGAAAGGTCCAGAGACAGACCCAAAGAGGGATCACAAGGTGAATTCCAACAACTGAGAAACTGAGACAAATTTTACTTTTCTATTTCAGGGAACTGGAATGCTATTGTTTACTTGTATTATTATTTTTTCATTATTTTACTTCTTTTGTTTTATCAGTATTTTTTATTTCTCTTCTTTCTGTTTAGTTTTCTTCATTTTATTTCTCTAGTTGCATTCTTTGACTAGTTTTCCTTGTTCTGTTTTTTTATAGTATTTTAATTTTCATCTTTCACTTCACTTGTGTTTCAATACACTACTCTTGACTGTGTACTTTCTATTCTTGTTATCCAAATCATATATTTCTTGTCGTATTATTGTTGTTCAAGAACTACTTTAAATAATTGTTGTCCCATACAATTGTAAATACTACACAGCACCCCTCCCAGATCTTAGTCCATTACACTATCTTCCAGAACTGTATTATTGCTGTGGTTAAATCTATTCTCTCACACATTATACCTATTTTCTATCCTTTACTCTCACTATATCTCATAGTCTGACCTCCCACAAGCTGTTTTCTGAATTCAACTCACCTTCCCCACTCCAACAAGAGTCTTGTCTCTTTTCCACCCTTTCTAAAAAGTGGCTAGTTGGGTGAAATGTCATGGTTAACACTATGCTTATCCAAAGGATCTCCTCTCTCTTATCTAAAGGTTGGTACTTTCAAACCCATAGAATACACTCCCAATGTCTTAATTCATTTTGCCTCCCTCCTCCAACTGTTCACATAAAAGAATAGGTGGGAGCTCTGAACACAAAAATACTTACTGGAAGAAAGAACCCATCAACAAAGGAACCATCAGCAGATAATAAAGGAAGATGGCAGAGGAGTGAGTGAAAACCATACTAACCTCCACCCAGAACCAATTTGTAATTACAACTCAATGGTGGAGAAATTATCCAGAACAAACAACTACACAGCAGCAAGAGAAAAGTCTCATAACCTTGTACAGATAGGAGAACCAGATTTGACACAACCTGTCCACAACAACATACAAGTTGTGGTGGGCAGAGTGACCCTCAGTCAACCAGCTGGAGGGAAAGACCCACCACAGAAAGACTCAATAACAATCAAAACCCAAATATATCCAGAAAGCCAATATAAACAACATACCAACAGCAGCAATTTCAAGAGATCAAGGAGATAGCACCACTGAATCTCACAGGTATCCCACTCCAACATGTTCTTTGATGTCCCTTCCCTCTCCCCTGCCCATTACCCTCTCCTACCTCCCCTCTCATTACTGTCAGTTTGTTCTTTATTTCAATGTCTCTTGTATTTTCTTTAATAAATGCCCCTGTTTTTCATACAGCATGACAGGATACTTTCTCAACAGACCTCTTTTATTTGGGTATTGTTTTCTTATGCATTTATCCACCTTATGCCTATTTATTGGAACATTTAATCCATTTACATTTAAATCTGTTATTGACTGGTGTATACTTATTGTTATTTTATCATTCATATTTATCTTCCATTTTCTTCTTCTCACAGAGTTCCTTTTTTTGCAGCATTTTTTGTAATACTGGTTTGGTAGTAATTAACCCCTTTAATTTTTTCTTGGCTTATAAATTATTTTTCCCTTTTTTGAGTCTAAATGATAGCTTTGAAGGATGGAGTGGTCTTGGTTTTAGGTATTTCCTTTACATCATCCTGAATATTAGGTGCTAATGTTGCCTTACCTGAAAAATTTCTGTTGAGAAATAGCTGACAGTCTTATGCAAGTTCCCTTGTAGGTAATTGTCTTTCTTTTATTGCTTTTAGGATTTTCCCTTTGTTTTTAACCTTTGACATTTTACTTATGCTGTGTCTTGGTGTGGATCTCTTTTGGTGCATCTTACTTGGGGCTCTGCACTTCCTGGACTCATACATGTATTTTCTTTGACAGGTTATGAATGTTTTCAGTCACTATTTATTCAAATAGGCTCTCAATCTCTTCCTCTATTTCTTCTTCTCTTCTTACTCTTAGAATGTGAATGTTGTTATGCTAGATGTTGTCCCTTAACCTGTATCCATTTTTAAAAAATTACTTTTCTCATTGTTGTTTTGATTGGGGCTTTTCTGTGACCTTGACTCCAAATCATTGATTCAGTCTTCTGTTTCATATAATACACTGTTGATTCTTTTTAGTGTATTCTTCATTTCAGTTATTGAATTCTTAATTTCTCACTGGTTATTTTTTATGATTTCAATATCCTTTTTTATGCTTATCTCTTTGTTGAATTTCTCCCTAACTTCATCAAACTTCTTTATAACCAGTGTTTTGAACTCTGTATCTGTCAGATTGCTTACCTCCATTGTGTTTACTTCCTTTTCTGGAGATTTCACTGTTCTTTTAAATGGCACATATTTCTGTCTCCTCATTTTTTCTGCCTTATTGTGTTTCTATTTATTAGGTACATCTGTTATGTTTCCTAGCCTTGACATGGTGGCCTTATATAGTAGGTGTCCTGTGGGGCTCAGTGATAGAGTCTTCCTGATCACCTGAGCAAGGTGTCTATTGAGTGACCCTAGTTTGTATTGTGTATACCTGCTGTTGTATTTGAACTTTGCTGTTGGCATGTCCGTGAGTGGGGTTAGCCCTCAGGTTGACTGTCTGTGAGTATTGACAGCAATCATAGTGTACGAACTACTGTGAAGGATCTGAACCCATGGAATGGGATTTGCCCTAAGAAGATTACCCTTTTTGAGTGTGACACTTTTGGGGCTAATCACGTGGTGCTCTGTTGTGGTTTGAATCTTGCCACAGGTTTCTTGGTTTGGTGGCCACTTGGGAAGAGTCCGGTGCAGGCCCACATTAGCTTCTGCCTATGACTGACCCAATATTACCTATTCAATGTGACTCATGATTGGTAACTGCCTGCCATGTGCCTGCAGGTGTATGGGAGAGGGCATGCTGCAAACTGATATGGGCTGCCACCACTAGGCCAGGGTTCATTTAGAAAATGGCACAAGCACCCCAAGGCCTATGGCTGTGTAAGTCTCAGCTACTGTAAAAGTCCCAAGAAGTATGTGATTTGAGTGAGTCAGGTTCTTGGGGAGCCACCATGTTGTGCTGAGTAGTGTTCACCATGTTAATGTAGATTCAGATTTGACCATGTGGTGGGAGAGCTCAACAAATGAAAGATGGCAACTGCTCACCAGCTGTGTTGAAGGATGACTCAACACAGGAACAGTAGGGGCTGTCCCTCCAGTGCTTACTCTGAAGTCACACAGCTAAGCTTCTCTCTGTATGTTTTTGGCTTCCCCCAAGCCACTGCTCTCTCTGTTCCAGAGCTTGAAAAGAGGTCCTGTGAGTGAGTCAGTCAGTCCATGGGCCCTTTAAGATAACCTGTGGGTTTCCAGAAGCTTTATCTCATTCAGATGGACAAATTGCCAGCTGAATTTCAGAAGGAAATGTCTTTGAGGCTCCTTTTACCAGCACTGGTAATATGGCTTGGGAGAATAGTGTGGGCCTGGGATCCCTTTTGCTTCTCATGGGGAACTTCTGCAACTGAAATATCACTCAGAACTTTCAACTGTCATGCATGGGTGTGGGTCCAGCCTGCTTTGAATCACTCCCCCCTTCCTACCAATCTCAATGTGGCTTTTTCTTTGTATACTTAGTTATAGAACTTCTGTTCAGTTGGTATTCAGATGGTTGTCCAGATTTGTTATTCCATAATTTAGCGGTGATTTTGATGTGGTAATAGGAGGAGGCCAGCACAGCATTTGCCTACTCCACTTTCTTGACTGGGACTCCCTATCTGACACTGTCTTAGTCTTTAGTTTTTAAATACTCTCATTAGTAAGAAATAAAAGTTAATTAATAAACTTTTCTCTTGGAGCAGTCAATAATGAAAAGAAATGTTAATAAACAGAACTATAGCCCATCGCTTCCCTCAACTGTTAAAAGATCATCTAGATTCAATTGTATTATCAAATAATAAAAGAAATTTGTCAATGTTTCAGGTTGTGGAATAGGAGCTTTGCATTTGCTCTCTACTTAATAACAGTAACTCTATGATATAACTATTATTAAGTTTATTGTATAAGTACAGAAATTGAAGTTTAGAGATTTAAGGAAAATAACGTCCATTAAATGATGGCCAATGGTTAGAATGAAATTCTGGCAGAGTTGGCACCACAGACTCAGGCTCTTGACTTTCATGCCAAAGAATTTATGTAAGTGTGTTTATTTAAGAGTTCCCTTTAAGTAGTTTTTATTTTTTCACTCATTGTAATTCTGGAAATATTCTAAGCTAATGAATAAACATTACTTACTTTATTTGCTTCCAACTGGGATTCCAGAGTTCCTGTCTCTTTGAGCAAAGATCTAGTTAAGAACCAGAGGAAAAGTTACTCATAATATCAGAGGTCAATATTTCATACAGACAAATTCAAAGCTTCTACATTTCTCTACTGGTACTTATTCCAAGTTATTTGGCCTCTCTGAAATAAATTTTCAGAACACCAAATATTCATGGAACCAAACCTTTTGTTTATTGGCAAACTTGACAGATATATATGATAATTTAGGTGTATTTCTAGTTCTTTTCTGCCTATGAAATGGCTTCCAGACCTCCATCCCAGTTCTTATTCTCAAACATATCCTCAACCTATTGTGTAAGCAAGACTTCACTTAATGAGGGGTGGAGGCAGAATGACATTTATCGTGCTTCTCTTTCTCACTCTACATTTTTATTTAGCTATCATCAGACTGAGATGGGACAAAGATGACCCAGTAATAAGGTCTCCTTAATTAATTATTCCAGAATGGTATAACAAAACAAACATAATAACAAAATACTGACCCATCCAGAAAATAGGCCCTGGTCATGAGGTTCCGGAACAGGAATCAAAAAAGAAAAAGGGAAATTATGTGTTAACATTGATTACTTTAATGATATTTTCTTTAGATTTATAAAACATTCTAAATCATTAGTAGCCAAAAAGATATGGACGTGTTCCACGCACTGTTACCAAAGTCTCTTTCACACTGAGAAGCCAAAAGCCTTTCATTCAGCTACTTGCTCATGTATTAAAAGCATTGGTGTGAGGTGGTATACTCAGTGTTCAGCAAATGATGCCAGGAGATTGGGAACCAAAACCAAAGGGAGAGAAGGATTAACTATATTTCCTTTGTTTTCTCTCAGATGTTTTTAGCCATGATACAGATTTTCTTTTTGTTAAATTATGTGATTTATTTTTGTCACTGGTGTATACAAACAGTATCCGTTTGTATATAATTCTGACCCATTTACTGGATACAGTCTACCAACTTACAACTTTATTCTAATGTATTACACCTTCTAAGTCTCCTCTTTTTCAGCTTATTTGCTCCAGTAGATGTGACAAATGTTATTTTCACATACAGAACAATTTGCATTCAATAAAACTAATTAGCATATATTATTTCACTTGATTCTTATCACAGCTTTAGTTGTCAGGCAACATAAGAATTTCATATTAGTTGTTTATGATATTCTCTGCTTCTTCTTGTGTTAATAAATACATATGTAACCTTGACCAAGTCCATTTATCTACTGAACTTCTTTACACATTTGGACACAGGTAATAAGATCTTCTTTGTATACTTTTCAAGGGTGATCTAAAAGTTAAGTGACATAATGGACATAGAAGTACTTTATAAGGTGACAACATAAGGAACTGTTATTATTTTTGTACTGTAACTACAGCCAACAAGAAAAAAGTGAAAGTATCAAGAAAAAAAGATTGAAAGGTACACAGTGCGTATAAGGCTGAAATTCTCATTTCTCAATTTTGCAAAGATGTTACAGAAAGTAATCAACTATAAATATAAAGCACAAATAAGATTTGGTGATTTTAGGACAGAATAAAGGCTGTAGGAATCCCTCCTCCCACCACCTTTATGTGCTTCATCCTTATGGGAATGGAGAATGTGTCATAAGGATCATAGGTTTTGAGGTATCACAGCACACCTGGTCTCCAAGACCCACTGAAGGAATGCACTGGCATTCTGTTCAAACTCCTGGCACATCTCAAAGTTCTTGATTTGTCTTGCCTCCTCATTTTGCAGCTCCTGCTCCCGTTCCTAGAAACCAAAATCACAGATAGTGGATTGCACATTAAAGACCATTCTTTGAAGTAAAATAACTGCTTCCAGGCTGAGCTGTACATCTTAACTCTCCCAAATCCCAGAGGCATGTGCCAAAGTATTCATATTTTTTCCAGCCCACCTCTTCTCATCTTCAGATGGAACTGGAGTGCATTATGCTAAGTAAAATAAGGCAGTCAATGAAAGAAAAATAACATAGGATCTCAACTATAAGTGCAACCTAATCAACAAAACAAATAAGTGAGCACAAAATAACCAGAGACACTGAAATTAATAATAAACTTTTAAAATATTTTTCATCATTTCAATAATGAACATCATTATAGACAGACAAAAATTAAATACAACCACATTTAAATGGCACCTTTGGAAGTGTGTATATAATAGGAAATGCTTTGGATGGGGTACTATATAGACTTTAAACAAATATACCGGCCTTGTAAACCTTTATAATCTATATTCAGAGTCACCTCCAGGAGCTTGTGTTTGCTTTCCTAAATCACTGTTCAACATCTAGAAGCATAAAGCTGTCCAAACTATGTTGCATAGGTCTATATTTATTATGGACATATTTCCACATTTTTCTTAGACTCTCCAGTTTATAACTGCTGTCCCAATTAATCTTGTTCCTTTCTTTTTCAAAAGTCCCCCAAATTGGATAATAAGTTAGCCATGATCACTATAGTCAAAAAATATCTCTGCTATGCCTCAAATTACCTTGATGGCATCATGTATTTGCTTCCACATCCTGTCTAGCACCTCCATTGTTAGCCAGGTATAAGGGCTGGAGGGCACATTTAAGGTCTTAATCTTCTGATCTAGCTCTAGCAAATAGTTGAAGTCTTCTTTGGCCTTGTCCAAGGAGGCCAAGAACACCTTGTGATCCTTCTGAAGCTGGTGAATCTCATTTAGGGAGACACAGTGCACGGGTTCTGATAAGTCCTCCTCAACGTTCTCACACCAGTGGTTGAAAGATGAAGCCTTGTGTGCAAATTCCATGAATAGCTCCTCAGCCTATAGAGAAAAAAAAGATACCTTCATCTTTACCAGTAGAAACAGAAGAGTAGAAGACAAGAAAAGACTGAGGATGAAAAAATAACTTTCTTGTTGGGGCCCGCCCTGCCTGGTCTCAGGAAGCTGTAACCCCCGTGACTTAGGCTGAGTGAAAGACCTCCGAACCAGGAGCCACTAAGGAGACAAAACTTATTTCCCTGGCATGAACACTGCCTGTTCTGTGCCTGGCCTCCTATGCTTGATCAGTTAGCCAATGATGGGTAAGATTTCCCATGGGGGGAATCACCTAAGACAGGCATGATCAGGAGGAGGCCTCAGGGAAGAGACTCAGGGCTGTGGAAATGAAGGGGTGATTGACATCAACCCTTTCCCCCTTGGCTTTGTCAAAGCCTGAGTTCTTGTTCTTAGTTGTGAGAAATCCAAGTCTCCTCGATGCCTTTGTCTCCTCTGACCAACTCATGCCTGCAAAAACAACAGGTGCGGTGCAGCCCAGACCAGAGTCAGTGGACCCCCGGGGTAATCAGGCCTGGGATATAGAATATGCAAGATGCTGTGAGATCTGCTTGCTGGAGGATGCTATTGAATTAGAATATGAAGGCACAGGCAGGAAATGGGACTAGCTTTTTAGGTCTTGTAGTCTTTTTAAGTGATAAAACACAAACTTTCAGCCCAGAATCCCAGAGGGAGTTCTGTGAGACACTTTGAAAATACCTGTTCTTTTTTTATCTTCCCTGCCATACTGTAATGCACAAACCGTGTCTGTATTCTTAATAAAAACCTGCTTGGGTAGGAAAACGGGGCACTCTCCACTAGAGAGAGTGGCTGTTTCATCCCTATTTCCCCACAGTACTCGATTGTCCCTGTGTATGTTTTTCTTGTGTTTCGATGAACATCTGCTGCAGGGATGGATACTGCTGGCTGGTATCTTCCACACTTTCTTCAAATATTTTCAGGGCCAACATTTGGGCAGAACTAAAACCAATAGGTACTATACAGTAAGATAGATGGATGTGTGAGTTACAGGCATAAGCTCTGATTTTGGCATCTTGTTATGTGACACTAGTCAGATTCTCCATCATCTACAAATGAGAAAGTTGAATAATTTCTACAGTCATTTTAGCTCTAAGGTTCCAAAAGTGGCAAAGGTCACTTTATATGTATGTGTGTATACACACACACACACACACGTAGGTAGTGTATATGTTTGTGTGTGTGTGTATGTAGTTTTTCAAAAGTGGCAAAGGTCACTTTATATGTATACACACACACACACACAGGTATATATGTATACATATATGTATATATGTATGTGTGTATGTGTATATATATAGGTATGTATGTATGTAGTTTTCCATGACTACATTCATTTTTGTCACCTAATTATAGGTTTCATATGCTTCAATAGAGTAAAAATTAACTAAGGGTCAAGATAGACTGATTTTTATTTGTGTGTTTGTTTTCTAACTACCTTAACTTGTTATCATGCAATACCTGTTATGGTATAGGAGTGCTCCGTAATTTCACTGACTATCTGACTTCTCTTTAATAGCATTTTTTTAAAATTATCAACATCTAATACTTTAGCAACCACCATTAGAAAGAACATTTTAATCATTTATATTCATATAGAACTTAGTGGTTTATACTGAAAATTTCAGATCCATTATTTCTTTTAATAGTATTGAAAGAGAACAGCAAAACATGGTAATAACTTTATCCTACTTCATAAGTACAGGAATCAAGGTTCAGATGTTAAGTGACAAGTGTGAATTTTCCCAGCTAGAAAGATGAGAACAAAAGTTTTACTTGCCTAGTTCTCCTTTTATTTGAATTAAACAAAGGACAAGGATGACCTTTTCTCCTGCCTGTCAGTTTTAGGTCTTCCTTACAGTGAGATCTTTCACTCATTTGTTTCACCTACCTTTTCTATTACAAGCAGCCTAGTTTTCATCTCAAGTCAGCTGAGTAACTGATAAATCAGTCTAAAAATCTCCTGTCAATTAAAATATTTTTGCTCAATAAGAATGTCTTTCTGGTCCTTTTCAAAATATTGACCCAAATGTCTATAGATTATTCAACAGAGTTTCTACTATTTGTTTCTAGATTCCATAGTTAATATATAATCATGGCCTTACCATGCTTTATCATTTCTAAAATTTACCTTCTGGATGGGTAACTGTTTCTCTAGCAATTTCTGTCTGTGGGCTGCAGAGACTTCCAGCAGCTGTTCCCAGAGCCTCAGCAGAGTAGCATGGCGCTCCTCAATGGCTTTGGTCTGGCTGTGCTGAGCAGCCACCAGTTGGTCCCTTAGATCAGTTATCTTAGACAGTCTGTCTTGCTGAAAGCTCTTCATACTGGCATCCAGTGTGTCCTGAGAAAGATCCATAGAGAAGCACTGAACAGAGAAATAATATAGATTCCAAAGGGCCATTTACACTAGGGTTCCAGCATATTTTTATCATGAACAAGAAAAGAACTAGAAAAGATTTATAATGATCAAGGATAAAGAAATAGATATGGTTTAGAGACTTAAGTGAACATTTGGGATTGGGATTATGGTCAAGTTCCAGTGGATTTATGTTTTATGATTAGATTTTAGTTTATGTGGACTATGATGATTAAGGAAATACTGGAAATTACACATTCTAAATATTCTAAATGAAAACTAAATCCTCCCCATAGTTCACATCCTTTGTAAGAGTCTTTATATCACTTGTTAGAGTTTGTGTTCTAATTACTAGCAGTGCACTACTATAGAGCTTGGAAGTATGCAAACTAGCAAAATACCTCCACAGATGCTATATTACACAAATGATATTTTTGTGGAGATGATGATATCAGAATCACAAGGTATATTCATCAGAATAAGGATGCTCCACTTCTAAATCTAAAAGGGCGGCTTGTATATGGACCATTGTCTCTTTGAGGATAATTTTAACCACTGGGTAAAAATACAAAAAGCAGCTATTTAAATGGATTAGATTGCAACTCAGGTAGCTATAACTCAGGGATTAAAATTTTAGAGAGGAGGGAATGAGAATGCAGTAAGAGTAATATTCTCCATTATTTTTGAAGTATAAAGTATACAGGGAAAGAGGAGAAAGCAGCTGATCAGAGCTTTAGATAATCTGAAGGATCTAAAATGACAAAAACTGGAATTCTAGAAAACTGGGGCAGCCAGGATTTGAAGAGCCAGGAAATGGAACTGCATAAAATAGGTGTAATGTTCGTCCTGCATTTTCCTCTCAAAGCATTTATAGATTCATTTTTTTGTTGCTGTTGTTCAGTCCAGTTGTCTCCATTTTCCCCTATTACTCTTCCCCACTCTACCCACCCCCACCTCCCACATTCAATCCTCCCTCCCCGTTGTCTTTGCCCATGGGTCTTTTATACATGGGTCCTTGATGTCCTTCCCCTTCTTTGCCCCATTATCCCTTCCCCTTCCTTCTGGTTACTGTGTAGGACACAAGTTCTAGAAGCTAAGCAGAAAACAGTAGTTATGAATCTAAAATGCTAAGTAGAGTTTTCTGTAGTTACATAATACCGAGTTCAGGAAACATTAGGTATGAGCAGCTCTAGTAAGAAATTTAAGTGAAATTACCCCAAGTGTGAAAGAAAACTGAAAAAAGACTAATTTTCAAAAACAGACAAACAAACCCTAAAATTATGCTCTGAAGCAGTTCAACCCCTGGCTAAAAAGTAGGAGTTGGATACAGAATGGGAGTGTGAACTTAAAGCCTTAAATCAAAACTTATAAATGAATTACTTTAATGTAAATGGACTCACTGTTCCAATAAAACAATCAAATAGAACAAAACTCACTATATGATATTTATAAAAGACACATTTAAAGTATAAAGGTACTTTGCCTTTCTGTGTTCATTGCAGCATTATTCACCATAGCTAAGATACAGAAACAACCTAAGAGTCCATGAAAAGATAAACAGATAAATAATATGCCATATAGGGAGACAGATATATGCATACATACACACATACATGCATAATGGAATATTATTTAGTCATGAGAAAGAAGGGAATCCTCCCATTTGCAACAACTTGGATAAAATTTGAGGGCATTGTGCTAAGTGAAATAAGTCAGACAGAGAAAGGCAAGTACTGTATTATATCACTTATTTGTGGAATCTAAAATAGTGGTTACCCAGAACTGGGGGCCAGGGAGGGGTAGAAACTTTCCTCAATCAAGTTCTAAGATCTAATGCACAACATGGTAATTTACCTGATAATACTGTTATACACTTGAAAGTTAAGAGAGTAAATCTTAACTTTTCTTATTAAAAAGAAATTATAATTATGTGACAAAATTAAGGTGTTATGTAATTCTATGGTGGTAATCATTTTGCAACTTATAACTGTATCAAATCAACAACAAAAACAAAATAAAGTATAAAGGCACTGAAAATTTGGAAACAATCTAAGTGCCCATCAGTATATGAGTGGAATAAAAAAGCTGTGGTACATTTACACAATGAAATACTATGCAGCAGTAAAACAAATAGAAGAAAAAATTCTTACCTTTTGCAACAGCATGGATAGATCTGGAGACTATTATACTAAGTGAAATAAGTCAGTCAATGAAAGACAAATGTCATACGAATTCAATGAACAAAATAAACTAATGTGCAAGACAGAAGCAGAGGCATAGACACAAGGAACAGACTGACAGCTGTAAGAGGGTAGGCAGGAGGTGGGGACTGGTTGACAGAAAGTGAAAGATTTAGTCAAAGACCCATGAACATGGACAACTGTGGGATGAGGGGGTGTGGTAGGTGAAGGAGGCAAAGGGGGAAAATTGGGATGATTGTAATAGCATAAAAATTAAATATTTAAAAGGAAAAAACAGAAATTGAAAGAGTAAAAAAAGAATATGAAACAGATATATACTGTAAACAAAAAAAACTGTTGTAGTATTCTGGCATATAAAAAAGACTTTATATCAAGAAATGTATATAGCTGTAGCAATTTTGACAAAGAACAAAGCAGAAGGGACCACAATACCTGATATTAAACTGTATTACAAGGCCATTGTAATCAAAACAGCCTGGTAATGGCATAAAAATGGGCACATAGACCAATGGAATAGAACAGAGAGCTCTGAAATAAACCGAAGTCTCTATGGTCAGTTAATACTTGACAAAGGGGGAAGAAGCATAAAATGTAGCAAAAATAGCCTTTTCAACAAATACTGTTGGGAGATCTGGACAGCTAGAAGCAATAAATAAACAAACAAACAAACAAATAAATAAATATTCTTGATCATCAATGTACATCATAAACAAAAAGAAATTCAAGGTGGATAAAAGTCTTAAATATAAGTCATGACACCATAAAAGTCCTAGAGGAAAACATCAGTAGAAAAATCTCAGACATTCCATACAGCACCATCTTCACTGATATGTCCCCTAAAGCAAGGGACATAAAGGAAAGAATAAACAAATAGGACCTCATGAAATTAAAAAGCTTCTGCATAGCTAAAGAAAAAGCATTAAAATGAAAAGAGAACCAACTATTTGGGAAAACATATTTGCCAACGATACCTCAGAAAAGGGTTTGATCTCCAAAATAAATAAAGAACTCACATGTCTCCACTCCAGGAAGACAAAAAAAAAAAAAAAATGGGCAAAAGACTTGAACAGACACTTCTCCAAGGAGGACATACAGAGGGCCTAGAGACATATGAAAAGATGCTCAGCATCAGTAGCCATCACAGATATGCAAATTATATCCACAATGAGATACCACCTCACACCGGTCAGAATGACCATCATAAACACATCAACAAACAAGTGTTAGAGAGGATGCAGAGAAAAGGGAACCCTAGTGCACTGTTGGTGGGAATGCAGACTGGTACAACTACTGTGGAAAACAGTATGGAATTTCCTCAAAAAACTAAAAATAGAACTGCCTTTTGATGTAGCAATTTCACTGCTTTGATTATACCCTAAGTGCCCTAAAACAACAATTCAAAAGAACCTATGCACCCCAATGTTCATAGGAGCACAATTTATAATAGCCGAGTGCTAGAAGCAACATACATGCCCATCAGTAAATGAGTGGATCAAAAACCATGGTACATTTACACAATGGAATTCTACACAGCAGAGAGAAAGAAGGAGCTCCTACCTTTTGCAAGAGTATGGATGGAACTGGAGAGCATAATGCATAGTGAAATAAACCAGGCAGCGAGGGACAAATACCATATGATCTTACCTTTAACTGGAATATAATCAACAAAAGAAAAAAGCATACAATAAAGAACCAGAGACATTGAAATTAATAACAATCGAACAATAGCCAAAGGTGAGGGTGGAGGGGACTGTGGGGAGCAGGGTTTTCAGGAACTACTATAAAGGACACATGGACAAAACCAAGGGGGAAGATGGAAACAAGGGAGGGAGGTGGGTTTGGCTGGTGTGAGGGGGAGTGGTGTGGGGAAATGCAGACAACTGTAACTGAACAACAATAAAGTAATTTAAAAAATAGAACTATCAAGTTTAAAAAAATAATGTATTTCTTAACTACTCAGGCATTTACTCAATAGTTTCTCTGTTCCAGGGACTGTACTATGGAAGAATAATTGATGATATAGGGAATGTTAATATAGACTGTAAAAGATATTTATTATGATCTTAAATATTTCATGTGAAAAAGGAGTGTGTATACACATACCTATAAAGAAAATATGACTGGAAAGATATTCTAAAAATATTAATAAGGATTATGTCTGAGTAGTGGACAATTTATTTCTTCTTTGTACTTTTCCACATTTATCACATTTTCTATGATTACTTTCTATTCTGTACACTGAAAAAGTATAGACCATTCTGTGTGGCATGGGCCCAGCTCCCACTTGGAGATGCACAGGACTCACGCCCACAGATAGGTTCTCCTGTGAGGAATCAGGCCTGCATTGTAACTAGACTGCTATGAGACTTGCTTTTGCTAAAACTCCCTCACCCTGAATTGAGAAAGTGAGTGCTCACTGTAACTTCCTAAAGTCTGCTAAACCTCCCCAGTATGGAGTGTAATGGGTTCAACCACTTTTCCCTTTGCATTTGCAAAGATCCTTCTTCTTGAAGTAATTAGCGGCATTGTCTTCTTTGTTTTCTGTAAAAGGTACCCACTTAAAGCAAACCTGTGCATAGTAAATGTGGACCATCATGTAATGTGCCCAGAAAAGCAATAAAAACTTGTCAAGGCAAGGGCCGAGGCTTTTTTTCCTCTTGAGAGAGAAACCACAGCATCCCCTTTACTCCATAGGACTCCATAGTCCATGTGAATTTGTCATCTTTCATCCACAACATCATGGTCTGCATCAAAAAAGTATCTCAAAAATGAAAGTATGCTATGTTCTAGATATATCTAGTAAATCTTGAAGTGTTTATTTAAAAAAAGAAAGAGGAACATTTCATAATTAAAAGCATCAGTTTCTCAAGATGTTTACATAATGCAAAATAACACAACTTTTAACCTAGACTCAAAATATGTAAAATTAATAAGCATTTAAACAACATAGTTAACAAAATCTAATAGGTAATCTAATTAACTGAAAAATATACCTTCTTTCTTTTTTTGTAAATTAATTACATTTATGTATTGTCATTATTTAAACTTGTCTATATTAATATGTATAAATGTTATACAAAAACTATTCACCAAAATAGACTATTTTATGGTGTGGACCCCAGCTAGTGGGGTCCACGACATTGTGGATAATACATGACAAATTCAAATGGACTACTGAGTACTTTGGAAGAAAAGGGATGGTGCGGTTTCTCTCTCAAGAGGAGAAAAAGCCTCGGCCCTTGCCTTGACAAACTTTTATTGTTTTTCTCAGCAGATTACATGATGGTCTTCATTTACTATAAATCAAGTTCCTAAATAGTCTAGAACATTTTTAAAAAATAAAACGGGATAAATCAAATAGAAATACCACAAACAATAATTAAAAACTTCCAAAATGTTTGAAAATTAAGTAATACACTACTGAACTATCAATGGATCAAATGAGAAATTAAGTGAAAGAAAAATACCATATAATCTCACCTATAAGTGAAACTTAATCAACAAAACAAACAAGAAAGCAAAATATAACCAGAGACATTGAAGTAAAGGACAAACTGACAGTAACCAGAGGGGAGGAGAGAGGGATATCATGAGTGAAAGGAGAAGGGTCACCAAGGAACATGTATAGAGGACCCAAGGACAAACAAAAGTAGGGTAGGATTAAGGGTGAGAGGTGGGAGTTGGAGGGGGTTGGGGAAAGTGGTGGGGGGAAAATGGAGACAGCTGTACTTGAACAACAACAAGAAAGATTATATATGTTAAAAAAAGAATTTAAGTTGGACAGAACACATTTTACTGAATGATAATGAAAATATATATAATATTTGTGAAATGTAGTTAAGCTTTACTAAAAAAGTTATATCCTTAAATCAATATATTAGAATAGAACAATGGCTAAACATTTGAGATAAGTTTTTTATACTGTATTTTTAAATTTTTTTATAAATTACTTTATTGTTCTTCAATTACACTTGTCTGCATTTTCTCCCCACAACTGCCCCCCACTATATGGGAAAACATATTTGCCAAAGATACCTCAGACAAGGGTTTGATCTCCAAAATATATAAAGAACTCATATAACTCTACTCCAAGAAGACAATGGCTAAACATTTGATAATCCCAATATCCATCTTAAAAAATTAAATGAAGTTATCCTTAGGAAAGTTAGAGAAGATGATAAAGATATAAAGATATTAAACAGTTATTAGTGTAACATAATTCACAATATGACAGAGAGAAATTAAAAAACCATAAGTTGGTTCCCCAATAAAAATTATAAACACCTATTGCAAGATTAAGTAGAGAGAATAGGGAGGGAGAGACAGAGAGTGACAAAAATCTAGCAAATTATCAACATCAGGAAGGAAAAGAAATAATATTATAGTACCTACAGACAATAAATTGCAAAATTTAGGAATGGAATAATTTTATTTGTTCACCTTCTGTGTGATATGGGTGTTGACACTCACTGGCATCAATTAACATGCAACACTGCTCTTACCTGCTTTGCCAGGAGAGTGAGAAAGGAAGTGAGGTCTGCACCATTGCCATTGCTCTTCAGGCTTGTTTCCTTCTCAGCTAAAAAACAAAGATAATTAATAAGATGGGAAAGATATTTGGTCTTGTTTGGTCTTGTATTAGTCTTGGTAAGGAGAAAAGAAATATGTCACAAGAAAAGGAACAGGTCACAAGAGAACCTCCAAACTCTCAAAGTTGGTGATTCAGTGTATTTGGGAGCATTAGAAATCAATGGATTGTTTTTATAAACTTGTTCAGGATAAAACTGACTGAAACAAGCTAGGGTCAAGAGGATTTCAGAGTGTTTCATAGAACAAAACAAATTATGTATCAGACATAAATTACAATTAAATCAAACAGTTTATTTCCTAGAATGTTTTGCAATGGTCCTTTCTGAATATCACATATGAAATTACTAATTCTCAAAAAGATGTTCTCTGGTAGTTAGTCACACCCTCATCATGTTTCTCTCTGTGTGTGTATTTTCATATATGTGAGTGTGATTGTAATTGTGTCTTGAAAGGATAGCTGTCAGTAATGAAGGGACCATGTTTCTTTACATGGTAAATGAAAAAGACCCAGAAACAATTCTATAAAAAAATTATCAGCATTTTTGAAACCTCAGAACCAGGGCCTTCACATATCATACCTATCCAGGCCTCCACCAAATCAGCCTTCCAGTTGAACTGCTGAAAGGCATAATCATCTTCCAACTGCAACTTCCAAGAAGCTATGGCCTGGGCCAGAGAAGGTGTCTTTTCATTCAGAGTCTCTATCTTGACAGAAATCCTTTCCTTGTACTCACTTTCCTCCTGCAACACCAAGAGTAATAGGAGAAAGAGACATCAAGGCCAAAAATGTGATTTTTTTAGTACTATTAAAAAGTTGTTATCTTTCTCTTTCAAACTCTATAACTACTCCATCTAGATCTAGTGAACTTATTCTATTATCCCTTTATGCCCTGGATGGTTATTTCCAACCCAGCATTTAGATGATCTTCTCAAACTTGTTTATGTAAGTTGGATCTTCTTAGTAGGTGTATGCATCTAGAAGGTATGAAGTCATCTCTGTTTAGGGTTATTCCTATAGGACCTAGATCAGTGTCACTTTGTAAAAACAAGCATTTAAACAAAAGAATGATACTCAGATTACAAGTAGGTTTCCAAATGGTCCTCCTCCCTAGAGGCTTACATAGAATTTTTTCTACATTCTTACAATATTCTATGACTAAATTGAGTCATTTATAAAATATTCATAAATGCCATATTGTGGATGGGATGAGTGTATAAATGGCTAATTTATCAATAAGGCTTACTTTCATATATCTATACATGTATATAAATATATGTATATATGTATCTTATTGATGTTTTATTGATTTGAGACAGAGAGGGAAAGAGAAAGAGAGACAGATAGACAGACATCATTTTGTTACTGTACCCAGTCAGCATTCACTAGTTGACCCTTGTATGTGCCCTGACCAGGGATTGAACCCTTGACCTTGGTGCCTTGGGACAATGCTATAATCAACTGAGCTGCCTGGTCAGGGCTCAACAACTAATTTTAAATAAATCTGAAGGTTGTTCTTATAAGACATTGAAAATAGAATTTTCAAAAAACCATAATTAAATAAATTTGCTAAGAACCAAAGCAATAATAACAAAAGGACAACTTAAATAAGATAATTAAAATTCTACATATAATTTTAGCACTGGTCATGAATCTATATTTGGGCCAATCCCTTTTGAAAATAAAAATTTGACCTGTAATCCCTGTAGTCTCTCACCTTATTCAAGATATCTCTTCCTTGAGCACACACATTATGCACTCGGGCCTCGTGGACAGCAAAATCATTAACCAAAGCTTCTTGCTTCTTTAGCAAGCTCTGCATAAATGAATAAGTGAGAATCAAAACATCTGGAAAATCTATCCCACTAATCTTCTGTTCCCAAAATTCTTCACTTTTCAAAAATGACAAACTTACCAGAAAAAGTGTCAAAAGAATATGCTGACATTGTTTCTAATTTACCATATAACCCTATGTTTTTCTGGATTTTGAAATAAGAGTGTTGACCAAGGTAATATGTAAGAGTTTCTCCAGATTGAAATGTATACAATTCTATGAAATACTGCATCTATCAGAGAAATATTATGTATCAAGAACATCTTATATTAAGAGCTTACCTTGAAGTCTTTTTGTCCCACTAGGAACTTTTAATTTTAAAGGTAAAAACACTGATTAAGAAGAGATTCATATTAAAGAAAAGAAAATGAATCCCTTCAACCTATTGCTCACCTGAGTAGCAGCCAATGTGTCTCCAGAATCCCCTTGGGCAACCACTGCTTTCTTTTCATTGATCCAAGCTTCCTCTTCCTCAGCATTCTCCATAAATTGCAAGTATTCTAGGGACTCTTCCAACCGAAGCCCTCTATAACAGAGCAGTACACACCAATAAGATAAGAGAAAAATAGCAAGCAGTGGAAGTGGAGCTAAAGGTCACAGTCTCGCAAGGCAGCCACAGATGAACTGGACCACAAAACAAGTGAGTATGTAAGTGTCTGCTAGTCAGCTGTGATGATCATCTCTGGACAGGGGAAGACCCTTGACCTCATCTCAAGTTCAGTTTTGTGGCCTCATCTACTCACTAGGATTCTTTGTGGGGTAAAGGAAATCTTGTCCAAACAGCCCTGGCTGGTGTGGCTCAGTGTATTGAGTGCTGGCCTGTGAAGCAAGGGGTTGCTGGTTCAGTTCCCAGTCAGGGCACATGCCTGGATTGTGGGCCAGATCCACAGTAGGGGGTGCACAAGAGGCAACCACACATAGATGTTTCTCTTCCTCTCTTTCTCTCTTCCTTCCACTCTAAAAGTAAATAAATAAAATCTTAAAAAAAAAGAAGCCAACCAAAAAGAAAAAAAAATGCCAAGACTTTGGAGTTGGAGAATAATAGCAGTGAAGCAGTCTCTTACTACTCTAGAACTGTCTTTCTTTTTATACAACAAAGGCTTTACAAAGTGCAAAGTACAAAGTGCCTATTTCCCAGGAAGAAATGTCTTCCTATTACCAACACACATGTAATTGCAGGAAGAAATTAGTTATTTGGTTATATAACTATATAATTTTAAATGTATGGCTATAAGGGAGAAAAAAATCTTTCTTTTACTCTTAAGTGCTGCATACAATGCTAAAAAGGGGGCAATATTAAAAAAACAGACATGTGGCAAATAACCTAGTGTAAAGAGTAACATATTTAGGGCAATAACAAGAAAAGACAATTGCAAGTAAGTGCAGGGAGTAGAGGTATATTTAGAACACAGAGGCAGCAATCACTCTACCTGGGTCTAAAAGGGAGAAAGCTTCAAGGAAGACTGCATTTGAGGAAGGACTTGGAAGATAGAGATATGTAGCTGGGGAGAAATGCTGAGCAAACACTTAAGTATTCTCCCCAACAATAGCTCAATACTTGCAACACAGGAAGAGAATTTTGTCTCCAATACCCAACTTACCGAGCCTTAGTCAACTCTTTGAGCTTTTCCCAGTGTTGAACAAACTGAGTCAGCCGCTCCTGGATCTCCTCTCGCTCCACAGCAGCCTTGTCTCCCAGCCCCTCTGCCATATTCAGCACATTCTGAAGAATACCCAGCATTCATGTTGTGTTATCCCACAACCTCTCCCAATTTATATACAGTTTCCTGGCAAGTACCTTGTTAGGTTATTTCTTTTAAAAAAATTACTTAAAACATTTCTTAGTTTTATCACTAAGTTTTATACTAAGCTTTTTTTATTGTTCAATTACAGTTGTCTTCATTTCTCCCCATGCTCTCCCCTGCCCTGCCCATCCCATCTCTCCCACATTCAATCCCCATCCCTGCTGTCCTTGTCCATGGGTCCTTTATAGCCAGATTATTTTTTAACTCTATGGTAATTGGGGTAGTTTTAAAAATCCTGGAAGAATAACCCTGGCTGGCATAGCTCAGTGGATTGAGCGCGGGCTGCGAACCAGGCATCACAGGTTCGATTCCCAGTCAGGACACATGCCTGGGTTGCAGGCCATGTCCCCCAGCAACCGCACATTGATGTTTCTCTCTCTATCTCTCCCTCTCCCTTCCCTCTCTAAAAATAAATAAATAAAATATTAAAAAAAAGTTATCAAATAAAAAGATTACAGTAAGCTAAGTTTAATTTAAAAAAAAATCCTGGAAGAATAAAGAAAGCTGTAGTAACATTTATCATGCTAAACTTACACAAATATTTGGAAACATACATTGGCATTTGTACTAAGATACTCCGTATGTTCTGTCTTATAGATTATTCATGCTCATAGTGTGACCTTGCTGCCAAGCCAGAACCAGAGTTGCCTTTTTTTTTAAATATGGCTCAGCTTAAGTACAGCTTTTCCTAATGTTCTAACCTGCATCCTGTCAACAGTTGCAACCTGGAGTGTTAAAATTGCTCCTTCTAGGAAAGAGCAGGGCTTCCTATGTAGAATTCTTCTATTTATAGGATACACAATGTGGAGGAGAAAGGTACACTTGAATAACACTTTATGACTAACTCTGTGTGATATGCCAATTTCACATTTTGTAGAATCATCCTATTTGTCCATAACATGAAGGCCTATTAGACTTCTCTGCCCTTCTAGTTTTCACATTTTACTATTCCTACCTGGATGGCAGGTTCATGTGCCTTTAGCTCCCCTTCTAGACGTTTGTGCTTCTTCAATAAGTTCTGAACCCCCTGTAGATCTCTCCCATAGTCCTGGGAGCTCACTCGTACCAACTTTTCTCTGCAAACAAGGAATAAAAAACAGAGTTTAAACCTCAGAGGAATTCTAGAAAAATGGTTTTCTGAGAGTGTGCATGGCTGGGGTTGAAAAGGTGGTAACACTCTGGTGTCAGTAATCACAAATATAATTAGCACCAAAGGCTTTGAGCAAAATTTCTGACTTATACAATTAAAATAATATATTGATCTCTAGCATATGCACAGATGTAACAGCCTTCTACTTATTTCCTTTGCCTGTCTAGTTATGTATATTCTCTTCTTTTTTTATTGTTGTTCTATTAAAGCTGTCCCAATTTTCCCCCTTGCTCTCCTTGCCATGAAACCACCCACTCCCACAGTCAATCCCCACCCTGTTGTCCACATCCATGGGCCATTTATACCTCTTCCTTGACTAGACACTTCTGTTTCTTTCCTCTGTATAACCATTCCCCCTCCTATCTGGTCACTTTATGTCTGTTCGTCTCCATCCCTCTGGTTCTATTTTGATCATTTATTTATTTTGATAATTAGGTGGCTCTTATAGGATTGATCATATGGTATTTGTCTTTTGCTGCCTAGATTACTTCATTTCTAATAATACTCTCCAGTTCCATCTACTCTGTTATGGGAGGTAAAAGTTCCTTCTTTCTTTCTGCAGCATAGCATTCCATTGTGTACAGCCTTTATTATGTGTAGGTATGCTCCTTCCACTCCCACTTTGCTGAGATTTTTTATTCATAAATGGATGCTCTACTTTATCAAATGTTTTTTTCAGTGTCTGTTGATATGATCATGTAATATTTTTCTTCCATTTTGTTTATGTGGTATATTACATTTGCTGATTTGAAAGTATTATTATACCATCCTTGCATCCCTGGGATGAATCCCACTTGATCTTGTTGTATAAAATTTTAAATATACTGATGGATCTGTTTTGCCAATATTTTGTTAATGATTTTAGCATCCATGTTCATCAGCAGTATTGGCCTATAGTTTTATCTCTTGTGTCTTTTTTCTGGTTTGGGAATTAGGACAATACCAGCTTCATAAAAAATGTATGGGAGTCTTCTCTCTTCTTGAATTCTTTGGAATAGTTTGAGAAAGATAGGAGTTAGTGATTCCCTAGTTGGTAAAATTCACCTGTGAAGCCATCTGGTCCAAGGCTTTTGTGTGACAGGAGTTTTTTTGATTACTGCTTTGTTCACTATACCAGTCTGTTCAGGCATTCTGCTTCTTCTTGATTTAGGTTTGTAAGATATATACTACTAGAAATTTATCCAGTTGGCCTAGAGTGTCAAATTTCTTGGTATTTTATTGCTCATAGTAATTTCTTACAATACTTTGTATTTCTGTGGTATCAGTTTTAACTTATTCTCTTTCTTTTATGATTTTATTATTTGACTCGTCTTTCTTTTTTTCTTGATGAGTCTGGTTAAAGGCTTGCCAATTTTATTTATGTTATTTTTGAATTGTTCTTTTAGTCTCTCTGTCATTTAATTCCTCTCTGTTCTTGATTACTTCCTTCCCTCTACATGCTCTAGGCTTTGTTTGTTGTTCCTCTAGTTCTTGTGGATAAAGGTTATGTTGTTTATTTGAATTTTTTCTTTTTTAGGGAGGCTTGTATTATTATGAACTTCCCTCTCAAGACTGTTTTCACTGGCTCCCATAGGTTTTGGACTGTTGTGTGTCCATTTTCTTTGTTTCCAGAAACTTTTTTACTTCTTCCTATGTCTCATTGTTAACCCATTCATTATTTAATAGTCCCCATGAATCTGAATATTTTTTAGTTTTTTCCTTGAGATTGGTTTCTAGTTACAAGACATTGTGATCTGAGAAGGTGCTTGACATGATTTCAATTTTCTTGAATTTGTTGAGGTTTTTTTTTTATGTCCAGCCAGGTGATCTATCTTTGAAAATGTCCCATGTGTTTTTTTAAAAAGGATGTATATTTTGATTCTTTAGGGTGAAAATTTTTGTGTATACCAATTAAATCCACTTGATCTAGAGTGTTGTTCAATGCCACAATATCCTTATTGAATCTTTGCTTGGAAGATTTATCCATTGTTGACAATGGAATATTAAAATCCCCATATATGAGTGTGTTACTGTTGATGTCTTTGTTGAAGTCCTCCAAGATTTTCCTTACATATTTAGGTGCTCCTCTTTTGGGTGCATATATGTTTACAGGGGTTATATCTACTTGATGGATTATTCCCTTCAGTATTATGTAGGTCCTGCTTTGTTTCTTTTTTTGGCCCTTGTTTGAAATTTGTTTTGTCTGATATAAGTATTGCTACATCAACTTTTATTTCATGTCCGTTTGCTTGGAATATTTTTATTCCTTCACTTTCAGCCTGTGTAGATCTTTTGTTGTCAGGTAGCTCTTCTCTTGGCAGCATATATATACAGGCCATGTTTTCTTTTCTTTCTTTCTTTCTTTTTTTTTTATCCTTCAACTACCATAAGTCTTTTAATTGAAGCATTTAATACATTTACATTTAAGGTTATTATATATAGGAACTTATTTTTGCTATTTTTCCCTTTGTTCCCATTTTCCACCCCTCATCTTCATCTTCTCAAAGCAGTCCCTCTGGTATCTTGCAATGCTGGTTTGGTGGATATGTATTCTTTTACTTTTTTTGTCTGGGAAACTCCTTATTTTTCTTTCCATCTTACATGGGAGCCTTGTTGGGTAGAGTAGTTGATTGGAGGCCTTTGCTCTTCATTACTTGGAATATTTCTTGCCATTCCCCTCTGGCTTGTAGGGTTTATGTTGAGTAATCAGCTAGCCTTATTGGACTTCCCTTGTATGTTACTAGCTGTCTCGCCTTTCTGCCTTTAAGATACTCTCTTTGACTTTAAATTTCTCCATTTTAATGATGATATGTCTTGGAGTAGGTCTCATTGAGTTCATCTTGATTGGAACCCTCTGTGCTTCTGGACTTATGTGACTTTTCTCTCTCATCAAGTTAGGTAAGTTTGCTGTCATAACTTCCTTAAACAAGTTTTCTATATCTTACTCCTCTTCTTCTCCTTCTGGTATTCCTATGATACAGATATTATTATGTTTCATGTTGTCCTGAATCTCCCTTATATTATGTTTGTTCTTTCTTGAGTCTTTTTTTTCCATTTTGTTGCTCTGTGTGGGATTTTTTTTTTTTTTACCTTTTCCTATAGCTCGCTGATTTGATCTCTGCTTCATCTAGCCTGCTTTTAGTTCTTTCTATTCTATTCTTCATTTCAGGTACTGTATTCTTCCTTTTTTCCTGGCTCTTATTGATAGCTTCTATGTCCTCTTTCATGCTGTTGTAGTTTACAGCTACTTCCCAGTAGCTTCCCTGGAGTTCTTTGCAGTTCTAATTGAGCTCACGATCATCTTTATAACCATTATTTTGAACTCAGTGTCTGACAGTTTGCTTGCCTCTATTTCACTTAACCATCTTTCTGAGGATGTCTGTTTTCCTTTCAATTGAGGCCTTTTTGTCTCCCCATTTTAGGTGACTCTTCTTGTTTGTCTCTGTTTCTTAGATTGACCTACTTTGACTCCCTGTCTTCATGGTGTGACCTTCTGTGGTAAGAGACTTGTGGGATTCAGTGGTGCTATCTCCTCGATCTCCTGATCTCTTAAGATGTCCTTTATGCTATTTATTTCGGATCTCTGGCCATAACTGGGTTTTGGTTGTTGTTGGGTCATTCTTTGGTAGGTCTTTCCCTCTGATTTGCTGACTGAGAGTCATTCTGCCCAGCACATCTTGTATGCTGTTGTACATGTTCTGCCAGAACAAAATTAAACAGCCCAGAAAACAAACCTACACCATCAAAAATATCCCCCACCCACAATCACACTATCAACAACAAAGAAGCCAATATTAATAAATGTGCAAAGAGATTAAGACTATTATAAGAAAGGGAAAACAAATGTGAGATGACTAACTGAAAGCAAAATGTTTATGAGAGGGTAAAGGGAGAAGTAATGATAAGAGTTGGGAATAGAGACAAGGCAAAGAAAGAAAGCAAGTAAACTTTACATCATAAATAAAAAAGGTAGGGAAGAAGGGGAATGAAGTAAGAGAAGAGAAGCATACAGTATTAGGTTTAAACAGAAATTTATACATATATGATAAGAGAAAGAAAAATATAGGAACAATATTTGAGGAAAAAAATCCACCACAGCACTATCAACAATGAATGAGAAAAGATTAATATAGGTGAAGTGTAAATAAGAAGACAAGAAGACAGAAAGAAAAGCTTAAATAATGTCTAGAGGAAAGAGAAATGATTTTGAGAGGATAGAGGGAGAAGGAATACTAAGAGGGACGAATAAAACCAGGCTAATACAGGGAAAATTTGAAGTTTAAAATAAAAAAAGAACAAGAGGAAGGCAAAATCGAGTAGGAGAGGGAAACAATAAAATTTGAGGTTTAAAACACAAAAATAGTGAAGGTCTAGAAATAAAATTGAAGAAATGCCACCACCACCACCATATCCACAACAAACAGGCAAAGACTGATAAAGGTGGACAGAGAATAAGAGGATTTTAAGAATGGAAAAAAGAATATACATCAGAACGAGGAAAGCTGGTGGTATTAATTCAGTATGGGTCTGAGCTCTGAGGTTCAAGGGAGCTGATGGTTAGTCCAAGTCCAAAGTCCAGAAAGCCAGGAGGACTGATGTACAAGATTGCACTATGTTCATCCTGAACACAAGGAGCCAGACACATTTCATCCTGAGGGCAGCAATCTAGGAGTCTTCCACTATATTTGGGGGAAAGAGCTTCTAGGTGTGGTTTCCAGGAGCCAGGCTTGTCTCAAGTGTCCACAAGCTAAGCACACATTCACAGCTGCCCCACTATATATTCTCTTTTTGCTCAAGAATATAGACTAATGTTTCTCTTTCAATAAAAGTGAAAATTATATGTATATACATATTCACATATATACATACATAAACTTCACAGCCTTTATTAATTTTATCTACTAATAAATTTAGGTAGAATGAGTTACAAAGAGGTGACTTTCCATTGTCATAATGGAAATAATAGCAATTGGATTGGTTCTGAGTGCAAAATATTTGATTTTCACTATTAAGTGCAGTATAAGACTACATAGGCAAGATTATATTATGTTACTGCTTCTAAAAAATGTTTCTAAAATATCCTACTTATTGTCCCATGTACAATGCTGTTTCCCATGCTTATTAAGTAAGAATAAGCATGTTTGTTGAAGAGAAACATGATGAGGCAGATTTAATAGGAAATAAACAAAATAATTTAATTTGTTAATATATTCCTAATTGTATTTTCCAAATAATTAATAATATTTTATTGTTTTATTTTTAAATCTAATTAAATTTATTTGGGTGACACTGTTTAATAAAATTATGTTTCAAGTGTACAATACTATATGATCTGTATATTGCATTGTGTGTTCATCACCCAAGGTCAATCTTCTATATATAGAAGAAGACTGCCATATGTTTATTTGGCTCCCTTTATCATTCTACACTCTAAACTCCCTTCCTTCTGGTAACCACTATAGTATTGCCTGTATTTATGAGTTTTATTTATTGCTTTCAGATTTTTCACATTTTTGATTGTTGTTCAGGTATAGTTGTATCCATTTTACCCCCATCCCAGCCATCCCCACTTTCCAGAGACATTGTTGCTTTCAGTTTTATACCACACATGAGTGAAATCAGATGGTTCTTGCCAATTTAATTTTTTACAACAAAGGAAGAATTAATTAGTAATAAAACCATGGTAGGTGATGTATAACATTCCCAGTTCAGTATCCAGTTCAGTGTCATATTAGATACACAGAATAAAAGAATAATGCCAATTATCTTATCAGTTGATTAAGCTGTAAATGTCCAGCTGTCTCATTAAGAATGAGAATCACTCATTCTATGAACTATCTAGAACAGGCATATATGACTTTTTTCTTTTTTGTTTCTTTTTTATAAAAATTTACTTGTTGTTCAAGTACAGTTGTCTCCATTTTACCCCCACCACTCCACCTACAACCCAGTCATCCTCACTTCCTACCCTTGATCCTACCCCTCTTTATTTTGTCCCTATGTCCTTTTTACATGTTTCTGAAAACGGTCCTCCCTTTCCCCCTCCTCATTATACCCACCTAACTCTACACTGATTACTGTCACTTGTTCTTAATTTAAATGCCTCTGGTTATATTTTCCTTATTTGTTCGTTGATTAGGTTTCACTTACAGGTGAGATCATATGGTATTTGTATTTCACCACCTGGCTTATTTCACTTAGCATAATGCTCTTCAGTCCCATCCATACTCTCTCAAAGGGTAGGAGCTCCTTCTTTCTGTCTGCTGCATAGTATTGCATTGTGTAAATGTACCATGGTTTTCCAATCTATTCATTTACTGAAGGGCACTTAGGTTGCTTCCAGTACTTGGCTATTGTAAATTGTGCTGCTGTGAACTTTGGGGTGCATAGGATCTTTTGAATTGGAGTTTCAGAGTTCTTAGGGTATAATCCCAGCAGTGGAATTGCAGGTTCAAAAGGCAGTTCCATTTTTAGTTTTCTGAGGAAATTCTACACTGTTTTCCATACTGGTTGCACCAGTCTACAATCCAGCCAACAGTGCACTAGGCTTCCCTTTTCTCCACATCCTCTCCAACACTTGTTTGTTGCTTTGTTTATGATGTCCATTTTGACTGGTGTGAAGTGGTATCTCATTGTGGATTTAATTGGCATATCTCTTACAGTTAGTGATGCTGAGCATCTTTTCATATGTTTCTGGACCCTTTGTATGTCCTCCTTGGAGAAGTGTCTGTTCATGTCTTTTGCCCATTTTGTTATTGGGTTTTTTGTCTTCCTGGAGTGGAGTTGTGTGAGTTCTTATATATTTTGGAGATCAAACCCTTGTTGAGGTATCATTGGCAAACTTATTTTCCAATACAGTTGGTTCTCTTTTCATTTTAATGCTGTTTTCTTTAGCTGTGCAGAAGCTTTTTATTTTGATAAGATCTCATTTGTTTATTCTTTCCTTTATGTCCCTTGCTCTAGGGGGCATGTTAATGAAAATATTACTGCGTGAAATATCTGAGATTTTCCTGCCTATGTTCTCCTGTAGGACTTTTATGGTGTCATGACTTATAATTAAGTCTTCTATCCACCTTGAATTTGTAGCAATACTCATATTAGACAAAAGAAACTTCAAAACAAGGGCCATAACAAGGGGCCCAGAAAGACACTCTATAATACTCAAGGGAAGAACCTATCAAGAAGATATAAACATAAACATAAACATATATGCACCCAACATAGGAGCACCCAAATACATAAGAAGAATCTTAGAGGACTTAAAGAAAGATATAGACAGCAACACTATTATAGTAGGGGATTTTAAAACCCCACTGTCAAAAATGGATAGATTTTCAAACAAAATATTAAGAGCTTCTGAAGGTGGTGGCAAGGTATGTGGAAGCAGAGCCCAGTTCTCCCTGTGCCCAGCTGGAACACCTAGCCAGTCTTCTGAGGAAAAGAGTGAAGAGCCAATGAAATCCCAGATTATATGGATTTAGAGGCCAAAAATTGTACAGGACATTGAACAAATAGAAGGTGAGGAGATTGCATTGGGACTCTAAGGTCCATGGGATCTCTGCAGGGACACAAACTGCTAGGCCCCCTGACTGGCACCTGCTGCAGGATACTGGGAGGAAAGTTAGATTGCCAGCTCCCATCCCTACCAAAGCTGGTAGGGCAGCCTACGACCAGGAGGGACCTGGATGCTTGAAGTCACTAGGGGGATAGAGATGAAGGGTGAGACACATAGAGGTGCTGTACACCCACTGGGACTGTGGGCATCAGATAGGTCATCATCAGAGAAATTGGGGAGCAGGTGACACCTGGAAAAGGGAGAAGAGTTGGGCTGTGTCAGACCATGACCTGGATAGTCTCCAGACTTGTTAGAAAGTTGGACTGTGTGAAAAGCTCTGTGCCTATTTCCTTTGCCAGATTGGGTAAGTTCTTTTTGGCAAAGGAAACAAGCACAGAGCTTTTCACACAGCCCAACTGTCTAACAAGTCTGGAGACTAGCTGGGTTAGGGTCTGACATGGCCCAATTCATCTCCCTTCTCCAGGAAGTCCAGGAAGCTCAGAGAGTCCCAAAGAAGTTGGACCCAAGGAAGCACACACCAAGGCACATCATAATTACATTAGCCAAGGTAAAAATGAAGGAGAGAATCCTAGAAGCAGCAAGAGATAAGGAGACAATAACCTACAAAGGAGTTCCCATCAGACTGTCAGCTGATTTCTCAAAAGAGACCTTGTAGGCAAGAAGGAGCTAGAAAGTATCCCAAGTCATGAAAGGCAAGGACCCACATCCAACATTGCTCCATCCAGCAAAGCTTTCACTTAGAATGGAAGGGCAGATAAAGTGCTTCTCAGATAAGGCCAAGTTAAAGGAGTTCATCACCAAGCCCTTATTATATGAAATGTTAAAAGAACTTATCTAAGAAAAAGAAGATAAAAACATGTATAGTAAAATGACATCAAACTCACAATTATTAACAACCACACCTAAAACAAAAACAAGCTAAGCAAATAACTAGAACAGGAACAGAACCACAGAAATGGAGATCACATGGAGGGTTAGCAACAGGGGAATGGGATGAGAAGAGAGGGGGTAAAGGTATGGAGAACAAGTAGCATAGATAGTAGGTAGAAAATAGATAAGGGGAGGGCAGAGTAGTATGGGAAATGTAGAAGCTAAAGAACTTATGACACATGGACATGAGCTAAAGAGGGTGAATGTGGGTGGGAAAGGGTGTGCAGGGTGGAGGAAAATGAAGGGAGAGCAATGGGACAACTGTAATAGCCTAATCAATAAAATATATTTTTTTTAAAAAGAGAAAGTTCTGTGCCTGTTAACAGTGGGCTTAAACAAGAGGCTTTAACTCAAAAACATAAAAAAAGGCTCACAGCTCTGAGGGTGATTTGAGTTACACGCCCATGCTTCCTTCAGTCCACTGGCCTGACAGTGTATTCAAGCCACACTGGCATTTGACTCCTACAGCTTGCCAGGCAACTGATTTGCTCTGCTCACCCTGAGGCTTAATCAAACCGCTTGCCTGCACCAGACTTGGGCAGATAGCCTGGCAGCTAAGTCATGCAACTCACCCGGAGGCTGACTGGTGATGCTTGCCCTGAGGCTGATTCTGGCTGCTTGTGGAACCACTTGCCCTGAAACTGATTTGAGCTGTGTGCCCAAGCTTGACTCATGCTGCTGTCCCAGAGGCCGAGTGGCACAGCACCTGGAGGCTGACTGGCACTGCTTGCCTGGCAGTGTGCTCCAGCCATGGTGTGCTCTCAAAGAGCAAAGAGGAAGCACAATACATGGATATTGGTGCAACTGGTGAATTAAAGGTGCAGACCTGAGGGTGCCCAGCATCTTACAGAGGACCTGGGCTGAGGGCTACCTAACTATGAATATTGCTGCCTAGCCCTGGCCCCCATTCTCACAAAACCATAAAATTGGAGAAAAGCAAAGCCTAGCCCCACTATTTCTGTGGCATCCAGGAAGACCAGCAGAACTCACTCAGCAGGTTTAAAGTCAGAAGGAGTCTTATATTCTTGCTTTCCTCTCTCTCCCTTTTTCTTTCTTTCTTCCCCCAAGTGAAACAATAAGACATGGAGTTGTGAAAGGTCCAGAGACAAATCCAAAGGGGAACACAAGGCTAATTCCAAAAACTGAGAAACTGAGACAAATTTCACTCTGCTATCCCATAGAACTTGCCTTTATTGTTTATTTGTATTATTATTTTTCATTATTTTTACTTTTATTTTATTAGTATTTTTTAATTTCTCTTATTTCTGTTTAGTATTCTTTGTTTTATTTCTCTGTTTAGTTGCATTGTTTGACTGGTTTTCCTTATTATCTCTTTCATATTGTATTTTAATTTTTCTGATTTCACTTCACTTCTGTTCCAATAAAACACTACTCTTGATCATGTAATTTCTATTCTTGTTATCCAAATCATATACTTCTTGTCATATTATTGCTGTTCCAGTCCTATTCTAAATAATTGTTGTTCCATACAGTTGTATGTACTACACAGCACCACTTCCTGATTTTAGCTGATTTGACTTTATTCCTGAGCTTTATTATGGTTGTAGTTAACTCTATTCTCTCACATACTATGCCTACTTTCTATCTTTTGCTCTCACTCTATATCATCATCAAACCTTGAACAAGCACACTGTTTTCTGAATTCAGCTCACAGTCCTCCTCTCTCCCCTCTAACAAGAGTCTCATCTCTCTTTCACCTTTAAAAAAATGGCTAGTTGGGTGAAATATCAAAGTTAATGCAATACTTAAACAAGGAATCTCCTATCTCTTCTCTACTTCTTGATACTTTTAATACCTTAAAATACTCTCCCACTGTCTTAATTTATTTATCCTACCCCCTGACACTAATCAAACACAAGAACAGATGGGAGCTGAGAACATAAGTATACCTGCTGGAGGAGAGAATCCACCAATAAAGGAACCACCAAAAAGTAAAAAACCAAGTACTACAAGAGAGCCCACACAAACAGAAGAAAGGTCAACCCTAGAGCGTCCAGACAAGGAGATCAAAAAAACCACATCACTGAATCCCATAGAATTTCTATCATAGAAGTTCACCCTACAAAGACAGCAAGCAAAGCAAAATTCAGGAAGCACAGAAACAAACAAAATGAGTCATCTAAAATGGGGAGACAAAAAGAATCTCTAATTAAAAGGAATGGAAGACTCCCCACTAAAAGAGCTAAATGAAATGGAGGTAAGCAAACTATGAGATATAGAATTCAAAATAATGGTTATAAAGATGCCCAAGAAACTCACAGACAACTACAAGTAACTGAGTGAGAACTACAACGGTATGAAAAAGAAAATAGAAACTATAAACGGAAACCAGGAAGAAATGAACAATAAAACCTTAGAAATGAAAAACACACTAGAAGGAATTACAAGCGGGCTGGATGAAGCAGAGGACTGAACTAATGAGCTGTTGGAAAGAAACACCAAGGTAGAGCAGCTGCATTAAAAAGATTTAAAAAATATGAAGATAACTTAAGAGAACTCCAAGATAACATGAAATGCAACAACACTTGAATCATAGGAACACCAGAAGGAGAAGAAAAGGAACAAGTGATAGAAACCCTGTTTGAAAAAACAATGAGAGGAAACTTTTCAAAACTAGAGAGGAAAAACAACATGCAAGTCAGAAAGAACAGAGAGTCCCAATCAAGAGGAACCCAAAGAGGTCAATGCCAAGACATATAATTATTAAAATGCCAAGTTTTAAAGACAAAGAATCTTAAAACCAGCAAGGGAGAAACCAGAATTAATATACAAATAGTCCCTGATAAGGATAGCAGCTGATTTCTCAACAGAAACACTGCAATCCAGAAGAGAATGGCAAGAGATATAAGAAATAATGAAAAACAAAGGCCTGCAACCATGGTTACTATACCCAGTGAGGCTTCAATTAAAATGGAAGGTAAAATAAGCATTTTCCCAGATAAAAGGCTGAAAGAATACATATTGACCAAACCAGCCCTACAAGATTTACTGAAGAGACTACTATGAGAAGACAAAGGAAAAGAACTAAAGAGAGAGGAACACATATACCAAGAGGAGAAAATCAACAAATACCTATCAATAATAACCTTAAACATAAATGAATTAAATGCTCCAATCAAAAGACATAGAATAGCTGAATGTATAAGAAATTATGACCCCCCATATGTTGCCAACAAGAGACCCACATCAAAACAAAAGACCTAAACAGACTGAAAGTGAAGGTTAGAAAGAAATATTCCAAACAAATAGACAGGAAAGAAAAGCCTGGGTAGCAATATTCATATCAAACAAAATAGACTTCAAAACAAGGGCCATGAAAAGAGACCCAGAAGGATATTTTGTAATACTCAAGGGAAGAATCCATCAAGAACACATAAACTTTGGAACTATATATGCAACCAACATAGGAGCACCCAAATACATAAGAAAAATCTTGGAGAACTTCAAGAGAGATATAGACAGCAACACTATCATAGTAGGGGATTTCAACACCCCACTGTCAAAAATTGATAAATCTTCCAACAAAATAACATCAAAGATATTGTGGCATTGAACAATGCTCTAGATCAAATGGACTTAAGTGATATACAGAGAGCCTTTCATCCCAAAGAAGCAAAATAAGCATTCTTTACAAACACACATGGAACATTGTCAAAGATAGACCACATGATAGGACAAAAAACAAGCCTCAATAAATTCAAGAATATTGAAATCATATCAAATATTTTCTCTGACCATAAGGGACTGCAACTAGAAACCAACCAAGAGAAAAACTCAAAAACACTCAAACTCATGGAGATTGAATAGCATGCTATTAAACAGTGAATGGGTCAAGAATGAGATCAAGAAAGAAATCAAAAAGTTCCTGGAAACAAGTGAAAATGAACTCACAACAACCCAAAACTTACTGGACACAGTGAAGGCAGTCCTGACAGGGAAGTTCAAAGTGATACAGGCCTACCTAAAAACGATAGAAACATTTCAAATAAACAACCTAACCCTACACTGACAAGAACTCGAGGAACAACAGCAAAGACAGCCCAGAGCAAGTAGAAGGAAGTAAACAACCAAGATTAGAGCAGAACTTAAAAACATGCTGACTAAAAGCACAATTCTAAGGATCGATAAATCCAGGAACTGGTTCTTTGAAAAAAAATTAAAAAAATTGACAAGCCTCTAAGCTGGCTCAACAGGAAAAAAGGAGAGAGGACCCAAATAAACACAATCAGAAATGAAAGAGGAGAGATTACAACTGATACCACAGATATACAAAGGATTATAAGAAATTATGATGAAGAATTATATGCCAAGAAATTTGAAAACCTAGGTGAAATGGACAACTTTCTAGAAACATATATTCTTCCAAAACTGAATGATGAAGAAGCAGAAAGACTGAACAGACCCAATAATAGATGATGAAATTGAAGCAGTAATCAAAAAGCTTCTGACACACAAAAGCCCTGGACCAAATGGTTTCAAGGGAGAACTTTGCAAAGCATTTAAGGAATAGCTAACCCCCATCCTTCAGATTATTACAAAAATTTCAAGAAGATGGAAGACTCCCAAACGCTTTTTATGAAGCCAGCATCATCCTAATCCCAAAACCAGATAAAGATATAAAAAAGAAAGAAAACTTCAGGCCAATATCACTGATGAACTTAGACATTAAAATCCTCAACAAAATATTGGCAAACCACATCCAGCAATACATTTAAAAGACCACACACCATGATCAAGTGGGATTCATCCCAGGGATGCAAGGATGGTACAATATTTGCAAATCAATAATTGTAATACATTACATAAACAAAAGCAAAGACAAAAGTCACATGACCATATCAGTAGGGGCAGATAAAGCTTTTGATAAGGTACAGCACCACCTATTATGAAAACACTCAGCAAAATGGGCTACCAAATTGGAAAGGAGGAAGAAAAACTCTCATTGTTTGCAGATGGCATATCAGTGTACATAGAAAATCCTATAGACTCCACCAAAATCTACACAACCAAATGAATAAATTTGGCAAAATAGTGGGATATAAAGTGAATATTCATAAAACAAAAACATTTTTGTACACCAACAGTGAAACATCAGAAACAGAAATCAGGAAAAATACCCCATTTGATATAGCAACATGAAAAATAAAGTACATAGGAATCAACCTAACTGAAGATGTAAAAGACCTGTACTCAAAACTATCCAACACTGAAGAAAAAAATTAAGGAAGACACAAACAAATGGAAGCATTTACTGTGTTCACGGGTTGGAAGAATTAACATAATCAAAATGGCCATATTACCCAAAGCACCTTACAGATTCAATGCAATACCTATTAAAGTACCAATGGCATATTTCACAGACATAGAACAAACACTTCAAAAATTTATATGAAACCACAAATGACCCCAAATAGCTGCAGCAATTTTGAGAAAGAATAACAAATTAGGAGGGATCACAATACCTGATATAAAACTGTATTACAAGGCTACTGTAATCAAAACAGCCTGATACTGGCATAAGAACAGATACATGGACCAATGGAACAGAACAGAGAGCCCAGAAATAAACCCATCTCTATGGTCAAGGAATATTTGACAAAGGGGGCAGCAGCATAAAATGGAGTAAAAACACCTTCTTCAACAAATGGTATTGGGAGAGCTGGATAGATACATGCAAAAAACTGAAACTTGATCATCAAGTTACACCTTACACGAAAATAAATTCAAGGTAGATAGAAGACTTAAATATAAGTTGTGACACCATAAAAGTCCTCAGGAGAACATGGGCAGGAAAATCTCAGATATTCCATGCTGTAATATTTTCATCAATATGTTCCTTAGAGCAAGGGACATAAAGGAAAGAATAAACAAATGGGATCTCATCATAATAAAAAGCTTCTGCATGGCTAAAGAAAACAGCATTAAAATTAAAAGAGAACCAGCTATATGGGAAAACATATTTGCCAAAGATACCTGAGACAAGGGTTTGATCTTCAAAATATATAAAGAACTCACACAACTCTGCTCCAGGAAGACAAACAACCCAATTACAAAATGGGTAAAGAACTTCAACAGACACTTCTCCAAGGAGGACATACAAAGGTTCCAGAGATATATGAAAAGATGCTCAGCAACACTAGTCATCAAACACACCAATTAAATCCACAATGGGATATCACTTCACACCAGTCAGAATGGACATAATAAAGAAAGCAACAAACAAGTGTTGGGGAAGATGTGGAGAAAAGGGAATCCTAGGGCACTGTTGGCTGGATTGTAGACTGGTGCAACCAGTATGGGAAACAGTGTAGAATTTCCTCAGAAAACTAAAAATGGACCTGTCTTTTGATCTGGAAATTCCACTGGTAGGATTATATCCTAAGAACCCTGAACACCAACCCAAAAGAACCTATGCACCCCAAAGTTCACAGCAGCACAATTTACAACAGCCAAGTGCTGGAAACAACCTAAGTGCCCATCAATAAGTGAATGAATCAGAAAACTATGGTACATTTACACAATGGAATACTATGCAGCAGAAAGAAAGAAGGAGCTTTTACCACTTGCCACAGCATGAATGGAACTGGAGAGCATTATGCTAAATAAAATATTCAGGCAGTGAAAGACAAATACCATAAGATCTCACCTGTAAGTGGAACCTAATCAAGAAAACAAACAAGCAAGCAAAATTTAAAAAGAGACGTTTAAATTAAGAACAAATGGACAGTAATGATTTGGGAGGGGAGATTGGAAAGCATAATTGGGGAAAAAGGATAAAGGATTTTCAGGAACAAGTATAAAGGACACATTAACAAAACCAGTGGGGGGTGGAATCAAGAGAGAGAGGTGGGGATGACTGGGATGGGAGTGAGAGGTGGGGGGGAGTCAGAGAAATGTACTTAAAAATGATTCATCTTTTAAAAATAAAATATAATAAATAAATAAGTAAATAAATAAATATTTAAAAATATATATTAACAAATATATTGTGACATTCAACAATGTCCCAGATGAAATGGACTTAACTGATATATATAAAACCTTTCAGCCCCAAGAAACAAAATACACATTATTTTCAAATGCACATGGAACATTTTAACATACAGATGACATGCTAGGACACAAAACAAACCTAAAGAAATTCTAGAAATTTGATATATCAAGCATTTTCTCTGACCACATGGACTGAAACTAGAAACCAACCTCAGGGAAAAAATTCAAAAACATTCAAATTCATGGAGATTGAATAGCATGCTATCAAACAATGAATGGGCTAAGAATGGAATTAAGGAAGAAATAAAAATTTTCTGAAAACAACTCTCAACATTTTAAATCTTAAGGGTTTCTTTTTTTAAATTTAATTTTATTGCCTTTTTTCATTACCATTTAGTCCCCTTATACCTACTTCTCCCCAGCATCACTACACTGTTGTCCATATCCATGATTCTTTTTTCTTTTTTGCTCAATCCCTCCACCCTCTAACCTCCTTCCTCACTTGCTGTCATTCTTCTCTCCATCTGAGTCTGTTCACACTTTCCTTGTTAGTTCAGTTTTTCACTAGATTCTACATATGAATGAAATCATATGGTATTTTTCTTTCACTGACTGGCTTATTTCACTTAGCACAATGTTCTCCAAGTCCATTCATAGTGTTCCAAAGGGTAAAATTTTCTTTTTTATAGCTGAGTAGTATTCCATTGCATAAATGTTCTGTAGTTGTTTCATCCGCTCATGTACTTATGGATGCTTGTTTTTTTAATTTTGTTCCCAGACTGTATTTGAACTGCTCTGCATTCCCTTTATTCTTACCTCCCTCTGCTTTCATACAGTGAGGAAATTTGAGAAAAATAAAATCATTGTTAACTTTAAGCTGAGGAAAACATGAATAAGGAGTAATACCCACAGCAAGAAACATTACATATTTCATTTCAGCATCAAAAACAAACATGTTTGGTGGATTATCTACTCTCTTGAATTATCAATGCAATGTGAGTTGGTAGTACATACTCTATCCAGGATTCCTCATCATCTAGGTCCTGGAAGAACTGGAACAAGGCATAGGCTTCTTTCAGTTTCTCATGGTATATGGCTGCTAAATTCTGGACACCTAGGAAGCGTTCATTGATATTATCCCTTTTCTTCACAATCTGGTCAGCATTGAACATCCCACTGGAGAGCAGATCAGTTGCCAACTCATTCAGGTCTCTGAGTGCATCCTAGAAAGCCCAAGTATACTCAGTGAATAGTACAATACAGATATCAACTAGACTCCCAAATTTAACTAGCGATGTTAAATTTAAAGATGTCAAGTTAAAAGACTGTGTCAAAGAGCCCTGGCTGGTATGGCTCAGTTGATTGAGTGCCATCCTGAAAACCAAAGGGTGACCAATTTGATCCCCCATCAGCGTACATGCCTGGGTTGCAGGTCAGGCCCCTGTGGGGAGTGTGTGAGAAGCTATGACACATTGATGTTTCTCACCCTCTTTTCTTCCCTCCCTTCCCCTCTGTCTAAAAATAAATAAATAAATAAAATGTTTCTAAAAAGAATGTCAAAGAGATTGTTTTTTGAAGATAGTAAACTTAACATTATGTTCTTCTAACCCTGACTGGACAAGAGCAAGATCCAGGGGCAACATGGATAGCATCACTACATTACTCAAATTGCACATTTGTCCTTATGTGTCCTGTTTTTTCTTCTTATCTTTAACCCTGCATTTCCTTTCTCTTCCCAACTAGTAAGTAAGATCTTGGTGAGCAAGCACTCTGTCCACAAACAGGACTGTCTTCTGTAGAGTAATGAATTTGATGCAAATTGATTTATTGAAATATTCAAAAGAACTACTCTTAAGTTGGCCACAGAACACTTATAGCCTCTTCTGTGTCTCTTTTCAGTCAAAATCTGTGCCCTCTAGTGATGCCACAGGGCATATAATCAAGTTCTGAAATATAAAACTTAGAAAGATTTTGACTTCTTTTTTGATACAATTGTAAATGGGATTGTTTTCTTAAGTTTCCCTTTCTCATAGTTCATTAGCAGTGCATAAAAATGAAACTGACTTCTGCCTACTTATTTTATGTTCTGTTACTTTACTGAATTTACTAGTTCTAGCAGGTTTTTGTGTGTGAAATCTTTAGGGTTCTCCATATATAGTATAATGTCATCTGCAAAAAATGACACTTTTACTTCTTCCTTTCCAGGTTGGATGACTTTTATTTCTTCTTTTTGTATGATTTCTGTAGCTAAGGCTTCCTGTATTAAGTTAAATGAAAGTGGTGAAAGTGGATGTTTCTGTCTTGTTCCTGATCTTAAGGAAAACACTTTTAGTTTTTGCTCATTAAGTATGATGTTGGCTATGGGTTTGTCATATGGTATCTGATAAGGCCTTGGTATCCAAAATTTATAAAGAACTTATACAACTCAACACCAAACAATAATCCAATTAAAAAATGGGCAAAGGACCTGAATAGACCCTTGTCCAAAGAGGATATACAGATGGCCAGTAGAGATACAAAAACATGCTCAACATCACTAATCACCAGAGAAATTGGATACCACCTCACACCTGTCAGAAAGGCTATTATCAATAAATCAACAAACAACAAATGTTGGCAAAGATGTGGAGAAAAGAAAATATGTGTACCATTGGTAGAAATGCAGATTGGTGCAGCCACTGTGGAAAACTCTATGGAGTTACCTCAAAAATTTTCAAATGAAATTGGCTTTATAACAGAGCTATTCCTTCTGAGAATATATCTGGAGAAATCTAAAACACTAGTTTAAAAGAGTATATACACCCCTATGTTCATTGCAGCATTATTTAAAACAGCCAATATTTAGAAACAGCCCAGTGCCCATCAGCAGATTACTTGATTAAAAAAACTGTGGTACATTTACACAATGGAATACCACTCAATGATAAAAAGGAAGGAAATCTTACATTTAGTGACAGCATAAACATACCCAGAGAGTACTATGCTAAGTGAAATAAGCCAGTTACAGAAAAACTAGTACCACATAAACTCACTTATATGTTGAACCTAGTGAACCACATAAGCTAACAAACAACAACAACAAAAAAGACTCATAGATACAGAGAACAGATTGACAACTGTCAAAGGGGAAGGAGGTTAGGGGGCTGGGTGAAAAGGTGAAGAGGTTAAGCAAAAACAGAAACTCATAGACAATGATAGCAGTATGGTGATTACCGGGAAGAAAGGGAAGAAAGGGAGGTAGAAGAGTGTAAAGGGAGATAAATGGTAATAGAAAGAGACTTGACTTGGGGTGGTGAACACACAATACAGTATACAGATAATTATAGAATTAGATATCTGAAACCTATATAATTTTATTAACCGATGTCACTCCAGTAAATTCAATAAGAAAGATTTTTACTGCTTGTATCTTCTGTAGCTATTTGTACTATCAAAAAAAACTGATAATATAATATTCTCCAATATGAAATTAACACCTGCCAGCATGTTTGTCACTGCTACAAGGACAAATCTCTGCTACTGGAATATCCATTGAATTTTATAGTGTATAGTTTAACTTTACAGCATATGTTCTCATCTGATTTTATTGTTTTCTCTCTAATTCTATAAAATAAACTTCTATATCCTTTCAAAGACCAGATGAGATATGCAGCTTAGAATGATAGTGAGTTTATATGAATGGATTAGTTAAAAAATAAACAAGATACCTTTTAGAATCCACTTTCTGGAGTCTTAGAATCTATTGTTTAATGGTCATTGATTAAAAGTGACTGTTACAACCTTTCTGTAGCCTATGGATTTGATATGTTTGTAATGAATGCTGCCTTAGAACACTAAAGTCAGTTTTGCAAGACTGTATTTTCAAATGATCCCCTATGACAGAAAACATTTTTGTTCTTGTAATGGACAATCCAGAGGAGTGGGATTCCAAAACCACTTACCTTTCGGGCCAACATCTCTGTTTCTAAGAGCTGATGCTTTTTGAGTAGGTTTCCTGCAGAAGCCAAGTCCCTGGCATGATCTTTCATGGCCAGCAGTGTCTCTGCCTAGGAATAGAAGAATAGGCAATAAAGCTGCCAGAATAGGCAATAAAGCTGCCAATAGAAGAATAGGCAATTAAAACTATATTTAAGAAGAACAAGATTAGTAACTGTGTCTCCAAACCTTTCCTAAGAAGAGTCAGGAAAATAATCTGTGCATAACTCTGATTGATTATCTAATAAGTATTTATTAAACTCCCATGTTCCCACCACTTCCAGTTGCAATTACCTCTGAGAGCCAGAACTCAAAGTCCCGGATGCCTGTGTTAAACCTCTGTTGGCGACTGGCCTCATTGAGCTTCTGCCCTTTGTCAATTGTTCTCTCAAGCAGGTAGTCCCAGTGTTTCTCCAGCTCTTCCAGTTGACCCTAACAGAAATAAATTGAGAGGTTATTATAATCTTTAGAATCCTGGGTCCTACAAGAACTTGAAGAGATATAGGAATGCTGTGAATGTAGGGACTAATAAATTTTTTTAGGACCTGAATATCATATGTTTTAAATCAGTACGCTTAATCTGGGAAAATAATAGAAGATATTAGAAGTTTGAAGAAGGGGTACTGTGCTGTTTACAGAGGCTGATGTCTAAATGCCAAAGGCTCTTGGCAGTAGGGATAGAAATATAAAACAAGTATAATGCTTAGCTATTAAGCCTAAAGCTTTGCTGGAGTTCTAGGTACTGAGTGTAGTAGGAGCAATAAGGGCTGCACATCACTGTTTTCCTCTTTCCTTGTGCAACAATCAGTGAAAAAACTATTAACCAGAGAACATATTTCATACCCCTACACATGGAAGTAGTAAAAGGGTAAAAAATATATTTTCATGTGACTTTGTAGCCCAAAATCCATGCTGAGAAGAACTTCTACCTTCATGGTCTCTCCACTGCCATCGAATTCCCTCCTCTCAATTAAAGAGTTCCCCAAGTTGATGATTCCTTCTACTTGCTCAGCACGACCATAGACCTCATTTTCAAAGGTCTGATGCTTCAGGTACTTCCTCTGAAGGAAAAAAAGAAACTTAATTACATTCTCATTTAGGGAAGCAAGAAAAGGTAACTTCTATTTAAAAGAAGAGTATATTTCTGTCATAACCAAAATGATAATGGCTTCTGAAGTCTCCACATTAGACTCAGAAGTCCCTGAAGCAGTGTTCTCAGCAATAAAAGTCTTCAATATAATGAAATGACCATTCATCTAAAAATCTGGGCATGCTGAAGTTCTTCAACATTCTTATTTTGTGCTTGCCTGAATGTTGGTAGGGTCTTTGTAGGACTCATCACAGGCTGTGGGCAGCATCTCACTGATCCATTCTTCCAGGTCCTCGAGGTCACGGTAGAATTGTTTTAGGTCAGCATAGTAGCCCAGTTTCGTCTGCTCACCAATCAGCTGAGCTTTGAGAGCCTTCCATCTGAAAGAGGGGGCTAGATCACTCTTTGCCCTCTATCTCTCTATTCTTCCCTCAAGCTCTAATAGCATATCCATGAATTTTCTCATTTGCCAATCTGTCCTTTCTTCTATCTGTCTATCTATCTATCTATCTATCTATCTATCTATCTATCTATCTACCTACCTATCTGTCATCTACCATCATCTATCATCTGCCTATATTCAGCGAAAACAGAAAGGTAACTTTGCTGCATCTTACTATAGCTCAGAAAACAATTGTTCATGCCTGACCTGTCTAGCACCCTTTGGAGCCGAGTAGCAATCTCTTCCTTGGCATAGTGGTCATCAGCTATGAGTCGTTCAGCAAAATGTTCTAGCTCAGTGATCTTCTTTTCCTAGTTGAGAGAGAGAGAGAGAGAGAAACCATATGTCTGTTGGTTAGGTCCTGGTACAATCTCAGACTCTTTTAAAAAAGAACAAATATTCTTTTTGACTTCATGAGGGGAAACAAAACCAGGACCATAGGATAAACTGTTGGGAGTCATCCTGCCTGATTTCAGGAGCTGTAGCCTCATTAATGGACAAAAGGGTCCCATAGCTAGCACTGAGTGAATAGGCCTTGGGGCCATGAGCCACCAAGGAGATAGAACCTATCCTCCTGGCAGAAGCGCAGTACCTGCCTCCCTCACTTCACCCTGCTTGGCCCCTAAAGATGGCTGGTTAGTCAATGACAGGTAAGATCCCTTTGACATTTCCAAGGGAGGGACAACATAAACCAGGCACAGCTGCAAATAGGGTCATCAGGGAAGGACTTAGGGGACTATAGAGAAGGGGCAGAAAGACCCTCATCCCTCAGCTTTGTCAGCCTGAGCTCTAATTCTATCTGTAAGAAGTCTCATAATCTCTTGGCTGCTTTGCTCCCCACACCTGACTCAGCCTGAAAACACCAGAGGCAGCTGTGGCCTTGCACTAGAATGGATGTCTCCCAGGGGGATATCAGGCCTGATGAAGAATGTACATTGTTTCCTTTGAGACTCGCTCTGCCGAGTGATAACCCTGTTGATATGAACCAGATGACTGAGCTCAAAGTGTAGGGAGTGAAGCTCCCTACTTCATGATACAAACTGAAAACAACCTTCTGGAGTCAGCATATCTCACCAACCCTGACCAGAGACAATCCCTGAGTTTCTCCAGTTATTGTCTGTAGATGATGTCAGTTTTTCATGACTATAGCTTTTTGGACATAGATTGATGAGCTTTTCATGCATACTATATATCTCCGTGTGAGCCAAACTCAATAAACACCCAGGAAAAGGGATACTCAAGGCACTTCTCTTCTGAGAGATTAGCTAGACTTTTCTCCCCAAGAACTTGTCTTGGAAGTCTCATTTCATCTGCTAGAGGTGTGAGGACTCTGCAGGATAGAGACTCCCACAGTAAACACATTACAGGGAAGTGAATTTTAAAATCAACAAGAGAACAAACATTAATAATGATACTAAGAGGAGCTACTTGTGTGGTAGTGAGTTTCTTTCTTTGACATTTCCCATGGCCACTGTAGAGAGTAATTCCTGCATTGAGTGGGATGTTGGAATAGGCAGTATAAAAAATCCCTTCCATCCCTGGTTGGTGTGGCTCAGTGGATTGAGTGCTAGCCTGTGAACAAAAGGGTCTTCAGTTTGATTCCCAGTTAGGGTACATGCCTGTGTTGTGGGACAGGTTCCCAGTGTGGGGCATGTGAGAGGCAGCCACACACTGATGTTTCTCTCCCACTCTTTCTCCTTCTCTTTCCCTCTCTAAAAATAAATAAATAACATCTTTTTTTTAATCCCTTCCAACTAAAATTCAGGTTTCTAGTTGGATGTAAAGTAAGAAAGTCCAGTGCTATATCTGAATTGGGTTAGACTAAAACAAAGTATAAAGCTACCCTGCCTACCTTAGTTTCTGGTAAGAAACAAATGGGAATACTTTTAAGTCATAAAACCACATGCATATGTAGTATTTCTGTTATTGTTACTAATAGTTGTTTTGGAACTCATATTATTGTTCTTACCTGGGCAGTGATTGCTTTGTCCACATCATCACGTTTTTTCATCAAGGCCTCCAGATTGTGTAAGGAACCATTATCATCTGACCTCAGGAAATTCTCGCGTGCCACCATCCAGCTCTCAGCCTGATCACAGTTGCCTTGGAACAACTATGGGGAATTAAATTAGAAGTATATGGCAAATTAGTCACCCCTATTCACAGTTTCATTTTCTACAGTTTCAGTTACCTGAGGTCAATAGCAGCCAGAAACTATCACATGGAATTTCCAGGAAAAAGTTTATAAGTTTTAAATTATGAGCTATTCTGAGTAGAGTAATGAGACCTCTTGCCATCTTGCTCTGTTACACCTGGAAAATGAATCATCCCTTCACTTAGTGTATCCATGCTATTGTATATCTTCCAAAGGTTAGTCACTTACAGATCTTGGTTATTACACTGACTTTCATGGTATCAATGGTGTTTGTGTTCAAGTAGCCTTCATTTTACTTAATAATGGTCCCAAAGCCATTCACATAACTTTCACTGTAGCATATTGTTATAACTGTTCTGTATTATTATTACTTATTGTTATTAATCTCTTACTATACCTAAGTTATCAACTAGACTTTACCATAAGTATATATGTAGATAAATATATTGTATAAGTAGGATTGGATACTATCTGTGGTTTTAGGCATCCAATGGAGATCTTGGAATGTATCTCCCACAAATAAATGAAGGACAAATGTACTGGACAGTTTATACTTCCCTGTAACCATATTTTATGTTTTTATATTAGCTATGCCACATTCTTGGGGTTCTATTTCCCATATTCTAATCCTGTGAACACTGGCTGGTTATTTAAGACTAATAAGCATCCCCCCTTCAGCGTACCCTGTAACACTCTCACTCTTTTCCCTCAAAAGTATTAATCATTTCCTCTTCATTAGACCCAAAACAGTCATACATTTTGTTTCATTAATAATAATTTTACTATACTAGAATAATCTGTCTACATGTCTAATGTCACTACTTAAGAAAAGGGACACTATCTTACTAATCTTTGTGTTGCCAGGGTTCTGCACACATTAGGTTCCAAAACAAATAAATAAAGAAATCAAAACTTGAATTAGCTCTGGCAGATGTGGTTCAGTGGATTGAGTGCTGGCCTGTGAACCACAGTCCCACTAGCTATTCCAAGTCAGGGCACATGCCTAGATTGCAGGCCCATAAGAGGCAACCACACACTGATATTTCTCTCCTCTTTCTCCCTCCCTTCACCTCTCTCTAAAAAATAAATAATAAATAAATAAATAAATAAATAAATAAATAAATAAATAAATAAATAAAAAGTAAGTAAGTAAGTAAGTAAGTAAAATCTTTAAAAAACACTAGACTCTTGATTAAGTACTTTCTATTCTGGTTATCCAAATTATAGATTTCTTGTGATATTACTGTTGTTCCAGTACTATTGTAAATAATTGTTGCTCCATGGAATTGTACATACTACACAGAAAACTGCCTTGATGTTAGCCCACTGCACTTTATTCCTGATCATCATTATTATTGTTGTGTTTAAGTTTATTCTCTCTCACACTATGCCTACTTTCTATCCTTTACTCTCACTATATCTCATCATCTAACATTGAACAAGTATTGTTTTCTGGATTCAGCTCACAATACTTCTACCCTCTAACAAGAGTCTTATCTCTCTTTCGCCTTTTATAAAAAGTGGCTACTTGAGTGAAAAATCAGTTAACACTATACTTATCCAAAGAATCTCTTATCTCTCCTCTACTTGCTGGTACTTTAAATCCCATAGAATACTCCCCCTGTCTTAATCCATTTTGCCTACCCCCTGCCACTGATCACAAACAAGAACAGGCAGGAGCTATGGACAACAATATATCTGCTGGAGAAGAGAAACCACCAACAAAAGAACCACCAAAAGGTAAAAACCCGAGTACAACAAGAGAGCTTACACAAACAGAAGAAAGGGCAAACCCAGAGCATCCAGACAAGGAGATCAAAGAGACCACACCACTGAACCCCATATAATTTCTACCATAGAAGTTCACCCTACAAAGACAGCAAGCAATGCAAAACATCAGGAAGTCCAGAAACAAATAAAAACACACACCTAAAATGGGGAGACAAAAAAGGGACATACACCCAAAAAGGGTGGAAGACTCCCCACTAAAAGAGCTAAATGAAATGGAGGTAAGCAAACTATCAGATATGGAATTCAAAATAATGGTTATAAAGATGGCCAAGGAACTCACAGAAAACTATAAGGAACTGAGTGAGAACTACAACAGTATGAAAAAAAAAAGGAAGCATAAACAAAAACCAGGATGAAATGAACAATGAAATCTTAAAAATGAAAAACACACTAGCAGGAATTATAAGCAGGCTAGATGAAGCTGACTATTGAATCAGTGATCTGTGAGACAAGGTAGAAAAAAACCCAGAAGGAACAAGAAAAGGAAGAGAGATTCAGAAAGAACAAACAGGTGGGAAGGAAGCTGCAAGACAACATGAAAAGTCATCATATACATACAATAGGGATACCAAAGGAGAAGAAGAAAAGCAAGGGCTAGAAAAAATGTTTGAAAAAGTAATGATGGAAAACTTCCCTAAAGTGATGAGAGAAATATCCAGGAAACATAGAGGGTCTCAATCAAGAGAAACCCAAAGAGGCCCACGTCAAGACACATCAAAATTAAAATGTGAAAATTTCAAGACAAAGAGAAATCTTAAAGGTAACAAGGGAAAAACAGGAAGTATCATACAAGCAAGCCTGGACAAGGCTATAAGCTGACTTCTCAATGGAAATGATCTAAGGCATAAGAGAATGGCAAGAAATATTCCAAGTAATGAAAACCAGAGGCCTCTAACGAACACTACTTTATCCAGCAAGGATCTAAACTAAAATTGAAGGCAACTAAGGAGTTTCCCAGACAAAATAATTGTAAAAAATTATGCCTCCACCAAACCAGCTTGTCAAGAGATGCTAAAGGGTCTGCTTTAAGAAAAGGGAGAAAAAGAGTGACAAGGAGAAGAACACAGGTATTAAACAATGGTGATGAATAAGTAACTATCAATAATAACCTTAAACATAAATGAATTAAGTGCTCCAACCAAAAGACATAGAATAGCTAAATGTATAAGATATCAGGACCACACATATGCTGCCTACAACAGACTCACCTTAGAAGAAAAGACTTACACAGACTGAAAGTGAAGGGCTGGTAACAAATACTCCAAGCAAATGGACAGGAAAGAAAAGCCTGGGTAGCTATACTCATACCAGACAAAATAGACTCCAAAACAAGGGCCATGAAGAGAGACCCAGAAGGACACTTCATAATACTCAAGGGAAGAATCCATCGAGAACATATAAATACTCCGGCCAAAATGAAGGCATAGGTGGATGCACTATACCTCCATGCACAACCAAAATAGGGACAACAACAATTTAGAAGCAGAATAACATCCAGAAATGGCAGAAAATTTATCTGAATGGAAGTTAGACAACCAAAAAGTTGAATTAGACCTGTTCATCCAGACGGGGAGGTGGGGCAGAGACAAGCAGCCAGGCGCAGGTCATGGCGTGGAGAGAGCAGTGAGACCAGGCGTGTAAGGCTTCTGGGGGCGCATAAGGCAGCCAGGGCATACAAGACCACAGTGGGTGGACCCTGAGTGCGCAGGCAGCAGCTGGCAGACCCTGGCCCAGGGGTGGCAACCAACAACTGGCAATTGGCAGACCTGGTGAGGCAGCAATTGTAAAGCAAGGCAGTGCGCGCAACCGAGGATCATAGTGCTGGGAAATAGAGGCTTGGGACACTGATTGAGGTCACCTGTGGGAGTTGAGGAGCATGGAGAGACACCCAGCCTCACAGGGAAGGTTCTTGGAGGGTCCCATGGCGTGCACAAGCCCACCCACACAGGAATTGGCACCAGAGGGGCCCAGTTTGCTTGGGGGAAGCAGCAGAGGTGACTGAGGTCCCACAGAAAATGGAGCAAATGCCATTATTCTCTTTCAACCCCGCCACCACATACAACGTCACAACCCACAACTGGGGTGCCCAGCCCTAGAGAACACCTAAGGCTCTGCCCCTTACTGTAACAGGTGCGACCAGACCAGAGAGAGAGAGAGAGAGAGAGAAAGAGAGAGAAAGAGAGAGATGGGTCAAACAGAAGAACAAATCGAAGCCCCAGAACCCGTCATTTTAAGTGACTGAGAGATAGCCAACTTATCAGATGCACAGTTCAAAACACTGGTAATCAGGATGCTCACAGATTTGGTTGATTTTGGTCGCAAATTAGATGAACAAATGCAGGCTACAATAAGAGAAATGAAGGAAAATACACAGAGAACCAATAGTGATGGGAAGGAAACTGGGACTCAAAACAACAGAGTGGACCAGAAGGAAGAAAGAAAAAAACAAACAGGAAAGAATGGAGAAATAAGAATTTAAAAAAAAAAAATCTCACCTTTAACAGTAACCTAAACAACAAAACAAAGAAGCAAGCAAAATATAGTCAAAGACACTGAAATAGAGGACAGGCGGAAAGTGACCAGAGGAGAGAGAAGAGGGAGTTTCAGGGGAAAACGGGAAGGGTTTACAGGAATGAAGTTAAAAGACACATGGACAAAAACTACAGCGGAGGGTGGTAATGGGAGGGAAGTTAGGAGGGAGAGGTGGGTGGGCTGGATTGGGAGTAAAGGGAACAAAAGTGTACTTGAACAATGATTAAAATAAAAAAATAATAATAAAAGAATTAAAAAAAAAAACAAGGAGAAGCTTAGAAACCTCCAGGACATCTTTAAATGTTCCAACATCCAAATTCTAGGGGTACCAGCAGGAGAAGAGGAAGAGCCAGAAATTAAAAACTTATTTGAAAAAATAATAAAGGAGAACTTGCCAATTCTGGCAAAGGAAATGGACTTCCAGGAAGTCAAGGAAGCTCAGAGGGTCTCAAAGAAGTTGGACCCAAGAAGGAACACACCAAGGCATGTCATAATTACATTAGTCAAGGTAAAAGTGAAGGAGAGAATCCTAGAAGCAGCAAGAGATAAGGAGACAGTAACCTACAAAGGAGTTCCCATCAGACTGTCAGCTGATTTCTCAAAAGAGACCTTACAGGCAAGAAGGGGTTGGAAAGAAGTATTCCAAGTCATGAATGGCAAGGACCCACATCCAAGATTGCTCTATCTAACAAAACTTCCATTTAGAATGGAAGGGTAGATAAAGTGCTTCTCAGATAAGGTCAAGTTAAAGGAGTTCATCATCACCAAGCCCTTATTTTATGAAATGTTAAAGGGACTTATCTAAGAAAAGAAGATAAAAAAAAAACATGTATAGTAAAATGACAGCAAACTCACAATTATTAACAACCACACCTAAAACAAAACCAAAAGAAACTAAGCAAACAACTAGAACAGGAACAGGACCATAGAAAGGGAGATCACATGGAGGGTTAGCAACAGGGGACTGGGAGGAGAGAATAGGAAAAGGCACAGAGAATAAGTGGCATAGATTGTAGGAAGAAAATAGACAGGAGGAGGGCAAGAATAGTATGGGAAATGTAGAAGCTAAAGAACTTATGACACAAGGACATGAACTAAAGGGGGGGGATATGGGTGGGAGAGGGTGTACAGGGTGGAGGGGAGTGAAGGGAGGAAATGGGACAACTGCAATTGCATAATCAATAAAATATATTTAAAACATTTTAAAACATAATGAAACAACAACAAAAAAAGAACACATAAACATTGTAACTATATATGTACCCAACATAGGAGCACCCAAATACATAAGAAAAATCTTGGAGAACTTCAAGAGAGATATAGACAGCAACACTATCATAGTAGGGGATTTCAACACCCCACTGTCAAAAATTGATAAATCTTCCAACAAAATAACATCAAAGATATTGTGGCATTGAACAATGCTCTAGATCAAATGGACTTAAGTGATATACAGAGAGCCTTTCATCCCAAAGAAGCAAAATAAACATTCTTTACAAACACACATGGAACATTGTCAAAGATAGACCACATGATAGGACAAAAAACAAGCCTCAACAAATTCAAGAATATTGAAATCATATCAAATATTTTCTCTGGCCATAAGGGACTGCAACTAGAAACCAACCAAGAAAAAAACTCAAAAACACTCAAACTCATGGAGATTGAATAGCATGCTATTAAACAGTGAATGGGTCAAGAATGAGATCAAGAAAGAAATCAAAAAGTTCCTGGAAACAAGTGAAAATGAACTCATAACAACCCAAAACTTACTGGACACAGTGAAGGCAGTCCTGACAGGGAAGTTCAAAGTGATACAGGCCTACCTAAAAATGATAGAAACATTTCAAATAAACAACCTAACCCTACACTGACAAGAACTCAAGGAACAACAACAAAGACAGCCCAGAGCAAGTAGAAGGAAGTAAACAACCAAGATTAGAGCAGACTTAAAAACTTAAAAACATGCTGACTAAAAGCATGATTCTAAGGATCAATAGATCCAGGAGCTGGTTCTTTGAAAAAATTTTTAAAAAATTGACAAGCCTCTAAGCTGGCTCAACAGGAAAAAAGGAGAGAGGACCCAAGTAAACACAATCAGAAATGAAAGAGGAGAGATTACAACTGATACCACAGATATACAAAGGATTATAAGAAATTATGATGAAGAATTATATGCCAAGAAATTTGAAAATCTAGGTGAAATGGACAACTTTCTAGAAACATATATTCTTCCAAAACTGAATGATGAAGAAGCAGAAAGACTGAACAGACCCAATAATAGATGATGGAATTGAAGCAGTAATCAAAAAGCTTCTGACACACAAAAGCCCTGGACCAAGTGGTTTCAAGGGAGAACTTTGCAAAGCATTTAAGGAGTAGCTAACCCCCATCCTTCAGATTATTACAAAAATTTCAAGAAGATGGAAGACTTCCAAACTCTTTTTATGAAGCCAGCATCATCCTAATCCCAAAACCAGATAAAGATATAAAAAAGAAAGAAAACTTCAGGCCAATATCACTGATGAACTTAGACATTAAAATCCTCAATAAAATATTGGCAAACCACATCCAGCAATACATTTAAAAGATCACACACCATGATCAAGTGGGATTCATCCCAGGGATGCAAGGATGGTACAATATTTGCAAATCAATAATTGTAATACATTACATAAACAAAAGCAAGGACAAAAATCATATGACCATATCAATAGGGGCGGAAAAAGCAGATAAGGTACAGCACCACTTATTATGAAAACACTCAGCAAAGTGGGAATAGAGGGAGCATTCATCAACATAATAAAGGTCATATAGGGATACCTATAGCCAACATCATACTCAATGCGCAAAAAGGAAAAACTTTCCCACTAAGATCAAGAACAAAATAAGGCTGTCCACTTTTACCACTTCTATTCAAAATAATATTGGAAGTCCTAGCTATAGTAATCAGAGAAGAAAAGGAAATAAAAGGCATTCAAATTGGAAAAGAGGAAACAAAACTGTCATTGTTTGCAGATGACACGGTAGTATAAATAGAGAATCCTATAGACTCCACCAAAAAACTGCTGGACCTAATAAATGAATTTGGCAAAGCTGTAGGATACAAAGTTAATAACCAGAAATCAAAGGCACTTTTGTATAAAAACAATGAAACATCAGAAACAGAAATCAGAAAACAAATACCATTTGATACAGCAGCAATCAAAATAAAATACATAGGAATAAACCTAACCAAATTGGCAAAAGACCTGTCCTCAGAAAACTATATAACACCGAAGAATGAAATTAAGGAAGACACAAACAAATGGACACATGTGCCATGCTCATGGATTGGAAGAATTAACATCATCAAAATGTCTATACTACCTAAAGCAATTTATAGATTCAATGCGAAACCTATTAAAGTACCAATGGCATATTTCACAGGTACAGAACAAACACTTCAAAAATTTATATGGAACTATAAATGATCCTGAATAGTTGCAGTAATTTTGAGAAAGAAGAGCAAAGTAGGAGGGATCACAACACCTAATATTAAACTGTATTACAAGGCCGTTGTTCAAAAAATCCTAGTAATGGCATAAGAATAGACACATGGATCAATGGAACAGAATAGAGAGCCCAGAAATAAACCCAAGTGTCTATGGTCAATGAATATTTGACAAAGGGGGCAGCAGCATAAAATGGGGCAAAAATAGCCTCTTTAACAAATGGCTTTGGGAGAGCTGAACAGGTACATGCAAAAAAAGAAAAAAGAAACTTGATCACCAACTTACACCATACACAAAAATAAATTCAAGATGGATAAAGGACCTAAGTATAAGTCATGATCACAATAGTCCTTCAGGAGAACATAGGCAGGAAAATCTCAGATATTCCATGTAGCAATGTTTTTACTGATATGTCCCCTAGAGCAAGGAACATAAAGTAAAAAATAAACAAAAGGGATCTCATCAAAATAAAAATCTTCACAGCTAAAGAAAACAGCATCAAAATGAAAACGGAACCAACCACAAGGGAAAACATATTTGCCAATGATACCTCAACAAAGTTATCAGGTTTGATCTCAAAAATATATAAAGAACTCACATAATTCCACTCTAAGAAGACAAACAACCCAATTGAAAAATGGGCAAGGGACTTCAACAGTCACTTCTCCAAGGAGGACATACAGAGGGTCCAGAGAAATGAAAAGATGTAGTGTATCATTAGCCATTGAGAGCTGCAAATTAAAACCACAATGAGAGACCACTTCACACTGGTCAGAATGACTATCAAACAAATCAACAAACAGCAAGTGTTGGGGAGGATGTGGAGAAAAGAGAACCTTAGTGCACTGTTGGTGGGATTGCAGACTGGTGCGACCACTATGGAACACAGTATGGAATTTCCTCAGAAAACTAAAAATGGAACTGCCTTTTGACCCAGCAATTCTACTGCTGGGATTATATCTTAAGAATCCAGAAATACCAATCCAAAAGAATGTGCGCACTCCAATGTTCATAACAGCACAATTTACCATAGCCGAGTGCAGGAAGCACCCTAAGTGTCTTATCAGTAAATGAATGGATCAAAAAGCTATGGCACATTTACGCAATGGAATTCTATCCAGCAGAGAGGAAGAAGGAGCTCCTACCCTTTGCCACAGCATGAATGGAACTGGAGAGCTTTATGCTAAGTGAAATAAGACAGGCAGTGAAAGAGAAATACCATATGATCCACCTTTAACTGGAATCTAATCAACAAAACAAACAATCAAGCAAAATATAACAAAAGACATTGAAATTGGGATTAAGCTGACAGTAACCAGAAGAAAGAGGGGAGGGGATAATGTGGGGAAAAGGGTGAAGGGTTTTCAGGAACAACTATAAAGGACACATGGGCAATAACAAGAGGGGGGTGGAAACAGGGGAGGGAGTTGGGGATGGATGAGGTGGTAGGGAGGGGTGGGTGTAAAAGACAGAAAATTGTACTTGAAGAACAATAAAAATCAAAAGCAAAAAAAAAAACCCACTTGAATTAATATATAAATTATAATCTCTCCAATGCATGGCAAGAAATAACTCTCATCTTATTTGGCTCTTTTAACAAAGATAAGAATAATGAGTATGACTATGATTAGTCTATAAAGCAGAGGATACAATGTCAGATAATCAAGTGTTGCCTTTGTGCTTATAGCATGGGAAGACCAATGAAATGAAATTAACACCTGTACTAACCATGTAAATTTGCATAGAGGAAACAGACTAATCCTGCTCAATGACTGTAGATTTGCTGTACCTGAAACTCCAGACACTGATCTAACAATTTCTTGCGTTGATTCCAAGCTTTCTCTAAATTATCTCTCTCCAGTCTGACAGCTTGAAGCTTTTCTTCAATTTTAGGGCTGTCGCGGTGTCCACTACCTATAAGTTCTACACCAAAATCTTCTAAGGCCTGGAAGGTAGGATCCTCAGTCTCCATGTCAGCATGATGTTCCTGTGGGGAAAAAGAGAAGAGCCTGGTGAGGCCAATGACATTTCACCAAAATTATGTGACCAGTGGCTATAACTTTTGTAGCTTTACCTGGTGTCGCTCCAGCAAGATCTCAGTACCAGTTAAGTCCTCAGCCATCTCGTGTGATGATACCATGCCACCAATGGCACTGATCCAATTCTGTAAGTCTCTAAAGAAATAGGCAAATTGAGATTTATAAGAAAACCTTGGAACTTGCTACAGGGGTATCTATCTTTGAGCTTTTTCTTCTCTAAAAAATGTTTCTAGGTAAATTCCTTTTATCTGGCTTTATATGCTTCACAAATGTTAGGTTTATAGTTTTCACCACATGACTTAATAATAACAATCCCTTACATTGAAAGTCTCTTCACATAAATCATCTCTTTCAAATCCTGCAATAATCTTTTATAGAATTCAGTTTTTTTGTTTTCATTTTGGAGATGAGTAAGTCAGTTTTGAGAATAACAAATCATTTTTGTCATTGATGTAACTAACAGCAGACATCTAGATTGGAATCTAGACACTGGAGTTCAGGGCCAGTATATATTCCATTACTTCTTATGATTCTTGTTCCTTTAAAGTAGATTCTTAGGTTTCAAAATCTATGTTATTATGATATCTCAAGGAAGGCATGTCTAATACAAAATATTATCCTCTTGTGTAAATTCATTTATTTATTTATTCAAATAATTAAAATTTTGTGGTGTTTATTAAGTACCAAGTATTGTGAAAAAAGATGCATTTTTGCATTTAGGAGCTTACCTAAACAGCATGAAAAGCAAAAGTGTCATAAAAAGGGAAAATATAGTATTATATAGACTTGCTCTGAGGCTAAGAATGTTACTTCCATGACATTGAACAGTAAGATTTCATAAATGGAAAGGGGTAACATTTGATTTGGAATCTGAAATCCAGGTAGAATCAGTCTGTCTATATCTATCTATCTATCTATCTATCTATCTATCTATCTATCTATCTATATCTATCTATCATCATCTATCATCTTCCCATCTTTCTATCATCTGTATGTCTATCATCTATCATCATCCATGAGCAAAAATAGTTTTGAAGAAATGGGTATGGTAGCTATTTATTTTTACCGTACAAAAACTATAGCTCTCAGAGGTGCTGAATTGAGGAGTGTTGTCAAAAGCAACTACAGTCATTTGGCCAAAGTCCTTCCCATTTTTTCCTTCAAAAGTATTACATTGTGAGCCACTACTTCTTTGACACTCATCTGTGTGTCTTCTGGCAGACTGATATAATGTGGAAGAATGTGGGAATTGTTCCCAAAGTATATATTTGCTAAATTGTAATAATGTGTAGACTCTTCAGCAAGGCAATGGCAATTATCTATAATTCGATCTGAACATTTCTAAGTTTATTTCTTGCTACTTCTCTTTACTTCTCTGAGATACAAAATCCATGCTCTAACTATCCCTTCCTGTTTTATGAATATTATGCTTCTTTCTTATCCTTATACCTTTGTTTGTATAGTTTCATTTATCTTTTAAGATGAGTGTTTTGGGCTGCATTATATTCTACCAAGGTTATCAGTATTCTTCTCTACCTTTCTAGTACAATGAAAATACCCATATCTTACAGCTCCTGACATAGCACACAATATAGGTATAGTATAGACTCTATTGAAGTTTATCTAATTTGCATATATAGTCTCACACTCCTTCAAACTTCAATATTTTGTGGCTTAAGGTACTGAACTTGAAATTTTTGCCTTACCAGAGATACTACCTGGACATTGAGGTGCCCTCCAAACCCAACAGTGAAGAGCACTTGTACCCAGACTGTTCCTAGAAGCTGTCCTTGGGGTCTGGGCATGAAATCTTCCATGTTTCTTAGCCTTTTGGGATTTACCTGGCCTTGCTGAGGAACAAGTAGAATTTCTGGGCCTCATTTAGGCTCTCTCTACGATCTTTTGTATGTTCCTGCAGGCTGTTCCAGGCTTCATTCAGCTCCACTTGCTGCCTCTGCAGGTCATCAGTGGCATCTGGGTGGGACTCACTCAGTCGCTCTGCTGTCTCTCCCAATATAGTCACCTGGGGAGATGTAAGAGATCTGATCGTCATTCTAGTCATACCTAGATCCCAGAAAAAGATAAATCTTGAGTCCTGAGGGTGTTTATTCCTCAAACAGACATCAGTGAGGTACAAGGACATCTAGCTACTTTCTTAACTAAAATGATAATTCTACTGGTACACATGATAACCCTCCAAAGTAATCAACACCGACAAGACTATTCTATGTAAGATAAAGAAGGCTATTCAGGAAAGTGCCCAAGTAAATACTGGTTACTGGTAGCATCATTAGGGAACTCAAGAACCCTGATTTTTATTGTGAATATCTTTCCAATATAGACATTTCTGTGCTTCCTTTTGTTCTACAGTTAATGCCATGCTGTATGATGACTCTGATTTATGCCAGAGTTTATCTGGCAAGCTACAGAGTTCACTTTTCAGTTGGAGTAAGATTAAGCTCATTCAATTACTTGTGAAGAAAATTCTGCACCATGCTCAGACATAGGCCTGGCCACCTTGATTATGACTGTTTCTTACTGATCTGAGGCTTCTGCCCTGCAACTAACTTCTGTAAGTTCTGCTTACTTGTAACCCATTAAATAGGCACTTAGACAGAAGGTTCATTTCCCATACATTTTCCTTTTATGCTAATAGAGCTGGGGCATGTTCTTTTAGTAGTGCTTTAGAGATAGGATACAAGAAAAAGTATGAGTATTAGAAAGGTAAATGCAAGTATAAAGACTGGAAAACAAAACCACAAAAGAGGGCATTGATAGTTATCAACATGAAGAGAAAAATGTTAGAAAAATTTGGAAGCTCATGTCTTACCTTTTCTCCCAGTGGTATAAGATCTCTCTCAAATCCCTCATGCTGTCGTTGAAGGGCCTGAACACTGAACAGGTCTGAGCCAGGATCAGCAGTACTGAGGGCCTGGCACTTCTTCTCAATCTGCTCCTTTATGTCATCTGCTTCCCTGGAAAATGAAAGTAAAAATTTTAGTAATAAGAATGTGCACCAGAGGCAGACTACCTGGATTCACAATGAAGTAATCACTACCACCACCACATCATCATCATCATCATCATCATCACCACCACCGTCATCCTTTTTATTATTCATTTTAAAGATTTTATTTATTTATTTTTAGAGAGAGGGGTAGGGAGGGAGAAAGAGAGAGAGAGAGAAACATCAATGTGTGGTTGCCTCTCACATGGCCCCCTCTGGGGACCTGACCTGCAACCAGGCATGTGCCCTAACTGGGAATTGAACCAGTGTCCCTGTGTTTCTCAGCCCATGCTCAGTCCACTGAGCTACACCTGCCAGAACCCATCATCATTTTTAATGTGCTAGAACTCATTTAATCTTCACAGCAACTACTTGGAACACAGTTATTATTATCATTCTTACTCTATTTATGAGAAAACTGAGCTTTAAAAATACTAAGTATAATTTTTCTAAGCTATACTACTGCTAAATGACAGAGCCTTAGTTTGAACTAGGTGGCCTGACTGCTGAGCTACATGCTTAGCTATTATATTTCACAATATTCCATCTTACATCATTCTAAACAATCATAATAATCTGGAATTCAATTTTACTTTCTCTGGATATTCAAAATTACATTTTTACACAGTGAAGATGTTTGGAGTCCTAATTATTTGTTCACTTAGTTATGTATGTTTTTCTTAGTATAGCAACAGAGTTAGAAATCATAAATAAATTGTTGAAACACTGACTATGAAAATGACTATGATATCTGTTATTCTCTACTATCTACATCTAGTTCAGAACCTCTTATTTCTACTTTGTTTTATTCACTGTCATGACAACATATACGGATTGCTATTATGTACAAAGGAGCAAGCCTAGGCACTAGAAATTTGAAGTGAGGAATATACTACTGAAACACCTGTTCTCCTATTATCTCTATATAAGGAAGAAGGGTTATACTAATTGCTATGGCTCTACTATAATAGACTTGGAAGGTTTTGGGCAGGTTATAGAGCTCAGCTTGTTAGGGTTAAAATTCTCACCTGTGAAACATTTGGACAGCATGGGCACTGCCCAGCAGTTGGCGCTGTTCTTCTGCAAGTCTCTGCAAGGATCCCCAGCGGGTGTTCAACTCCTAAAGGAGTCAGACATATTAATATTATACTTCAGGTAAGGAGCTGACTCAGATAGCTTAGTGGTTCCTGAAGACTAGATGGGTCTTAAATCATGGTTGATTTCATGATATCCACTTCACAAATTGCATAGGAACATGTCTTTTTTGGATAGCTTGAGTTCGGGCCTCATTTACTCCAAAACAATTATAAAAAGAGTTACTTTCTTTTCCAATCTGATGTTTAAGGAGGGAAACATCAACCGTGAAGTGGCAATTGATGTTTCCTGTGACCGACTATATTACATCCTCTGAAAAATTAGTGGAAAGAATTGCATTTGTAGTTAGAAACTATTCCATTTTTTTTTCTAGGAGATATGTAGTACCCTTCTGTATCCTGAATTGATGAAACAAAATAGCCTCTTAGAGTCCTATTTTTTTTTGTAGAGGTTAAGTAAATTGTTTTTATGAGCAATCTTTTTCATTTTGACTCCATGTCAACCACCACAAAAAGCAATAGGGAACTCATCCTCACTAGTTTATTACAATACAGAGAGCTGAACTAGACATTCCATTAATGTTCATTAGTTTATTAAACCATAGTTACAAATTTGAATCAGCTCTAGAATATCTTTTTCCTCATCTCTACTGACATATATTTTTTTCCTTCTTTCATCAGATTTTACCAGGACCTATCTCTTCCAGCAAATTTTCTTGATTTACCCCTTCCACTGCCATGATTCCTTCATATCCATTTTCTTTGTATTTATGTATTTGAGCACTTAATCTCTGTCTGTGGAAACAGGGAGAGGTGAGTATATGTTATGATTTAAGGACTTCAGATCAGTTCAAATGGCTGAACTATTTGGACTATTGTCTGACCTTTCCTGTGGCCAGCTAGCTCCATATTTTCTCTACCTTCTGCATGTTCTAGCTGATCTGTAGAATATGAAGTTGAGTATATTTAAGTTAAATGATGACTCCCAAAGCTCAACTTAGAAGTGAGGAGAAATGGAAGGAGCCTTAGTTACCTGCTGTATTTGAGCTCCTTCTGGTGTTAGGAGCTCTTCAAATAAAAGGTCGTCAGCCACCTTGTTGATGTCCTTCAGTCGAGGCTCATTGGTCTTCAAATCCTATATGGGAAAATTTATCCAAAGTAGTGTAGATCACTTTCTTATGAATCTTTCATATTTGCTTGCTCATCTCTGCTTTGACATGAATAAATATTAAAACCTATAATTATCCTTACTTTCAATGCATAAGAAGCTGCTGTCCTCCAAATTTTCACTTAGAAGAGTACCTTTATCTTCCTGATATCCAGTGACTATCAGAAACTGCCTAAGGGCACTGTTATTTAATTTAGGTATTGAGTATATCCATCTTCTTAGGTTTTTTCATTTCCCTTTATACTTTTAAATTATGTGTTCTTATCTGTTGACAGTTTTTATGTCCCTTCCTCAACTTTTATTTTTTTAATTTAATTTACTGGGATGACATTGGTTAATAAATTTATGTTTTAGGTATACAATTATACAGTACGTCATTTGTATATTATACTGTGTATTTATTTACCACCCCTGGTCAAGTCCCCTTCCATCACCATTTACCTCTCTTTTACCCTATTCTTTTCTTCCCCACCCCCTTTTTCTCCGGCAATCACCATTCAACATACCATTGTATGTGTCCTTAAGTCTTTTTTACCTTGCTTAATCTCTTTACCCTTCTAACCCAACCCCCAAGCCCCTCCTCTCTGACAGCTGTCAGTCTGTTCTCTGTATCCATGAGTCTATTTACACTTTGATTTCACTTATACATGAAATGTAATGAACAAAATAAATTTCCCCCAATTTTTAAGGAATTTATATACTGGCATATTGTCCCTTTATCTATAATATATCTTGCAAACATTTCTCCCAGGGATGATTTTATTATGATTTCATTTATGGTGATATTTACCAATACAAAACCACAAGTTTCCTTGTATGTTTTAGTGAAACTTATCAATCTTTTTACTTAGTACATTCAGTGAATCTGAATTTTAAGTCATAGTTAGGTAGCCTTTTTCTACAAGACATTAAAAACATAATACAAAAATTCTGTAATTAAAACAGTATGGTAGCACATGAATAGATAGGTTTCCATAGCTTATCAAGTCTATCATAGAAAAAGCAGAAATAATTTACAGAAATAATTTCAAGTACATATGGAACTTTGCTAATAATAAAGGTAGTAACTGAAATAAGTAAGGCAATACTGGACATTTTAGTAAATGATGCTGCAAAAATTAATTAGCGATTTGGGGAAAAGATAAGATTGGGCTATACCTCACACCACATTGAATAATAAACTACAAATGATCAGGATCTAAATGTAAACTAAATTTATATAAGTATTAGGAGAAGACTAGGTGAATTTATTCTTCCTACGTTTCTTAAAAATCCCTCCCTAGATTAAGTAACACCATCAGGGGAATCTATATCTGGCCATATCTTCTGCCAACATAAAATCCTACATCTGTACAGAATTTCATTGACTGAGTTGCAATCTGCTTATATTAAGGTATGTTGTAAGAAACAGCTCTAGGAAATTTATCATAATTTTTACAGTGACAATATTGTTCCTTACATTATACAATAAATTTTCAGTGAATTTTCCTATGGGAGTCTCATTGTTGGTGTTATTTTATAATTTTACTCATTTTTCCATTCTTTCACTTTTCTTTCACATATCCCTAAATAATAAAATATAATCTCTATATCTATCTGTCTAGCTATCATCTATCACTTTGAAATTCATTATAATTTATCATTAAAAAGAAAGGACTTATTCTAACTACTAGGTAAAATAATAAAATGAGTCTGAAAGAAAAAAAGGAGAAAGGAAGGGTTTTAAGTAGGTGGAAAATTGGAAATTGCCTAGCTTTAAAGTCAGGTTGTTCTTTCCATCTTCCTACCCAACTTCTGCCCCATAATCAGACTTTACACAGAGTCCCACAGTGTTCCAACTCAATCTGGGCATTAGGAACACAGCACAGTATAGGTCAAGTTTTGAAGAACCCAGGGAGGTCACTACTCCATGTAGTACTTGAGAACAGCAGCAAGTGCAGGCTGCAAAGTTAGGGTGAGTACTTTCCTCTGCATTCTCCTTGCGCATACCACAGTCAGCAAAAGATTTAAAATGTGGAACTCTCAGTAAATTTGGGATGACATTTATTAAATTTGAACTTAGGGAATTCCTTAGGAGGAGATATGGGAGAAAAGGAAACAACGATAATCCTCACAAAACTATCTGGAGGAGATGGTTATTTCTTCTCACCATTTGGAATTCATCAAACTTTTTCTGCAGCTCCCAAACATCATCTAGTTCTATGCCTGTGTTTTCTGCCTTTTTCTCTCGGATCCAGTCCAGCATATCGCCTGCCTCATAGGCCAGCAAAAACTCATTGTAACGTTGTAATAGACGACGTCTGCGTTCTTCTGCCCGATCAAGGAGAGAGTGGTACCTAGGTATATAAGTAAAGAGAGTTAGAAAGGTAAAATAAAAGATGGAGAAAACACAGAAGAGTAGCATCAGGACAAGAGAGAGAATGAAAGAGGTAAAAGAGAGAATCAATAGAAAAATAATAAAGGGGAAAGGAAATACACATAGAAGAAAAATAGCATTGAAACCAGGGAAACAAACATACATTGTTCCACTTTTTAAAAGATTTTATTTATTTATTTTTAGAGAGAGGGGAAGGGAGGGAGAAAGAGAGGGAGAGAATCACAATGTGTGGTTGCCTTTCACACACCCCCTACTGAGGACCTGGCCCACAACCCAGGCATGTGCCCTGACTGGGAATCAAACTGGCAATGCTTTGGTTTGCAGGCTGGCACTCAATCCACTGAGCCACAGCAGCCAGGGCCATTGTTCCATTTTAAAATCATAAAAATGTTATTGTTCTAAGTGTGACCAGCAACATATTATAGAAGTGAGATATTGACATACCTGCTGATAACTGGATATGAAACACCCTGGTAGAACAAACAAAATTCATATGGAAGTCAGAATACCTTTTTGAAACCTTGAAAGAATGCTGGACAAGGAGTCTATTAAGTCTAACCTCAGTTAATTGACTTAATGGTGCTAGGGTTTCCTATCCTTATGCAAAAAAAATGAAGTATTTACAGCACCAGAAGTTTACTTTTAGCTCCTCTAATCTCAGATGCAGTTGTGAGAAGTGTCTTTGACCAATAGGAAATGTTTAGGCAAACATCTGTCCAGTTCTCCAGCTTCCAGAACTTACTGGCTCTCAATCTGTTCCTGACGCTGGGTAATGTTGTCTGGTTCTTCTTGCCAGTGTTGTGGAAGCATGGGAAACTCATTATGGGCCAGTTTCCTGACATACACAGCTGGCACAAAACCCTGGTGGCCATCAGCTTCCACCTTCCACCAGTCCTGAAGAGAGAGCAGATCCCAACTCTTTTTTAGTTCTTGGAAAGGCCACAAATAGGAAAGAGTTCAACTAAGTCTCTAAGCACAAATTTGTGATCAAGAGAAGCAAAACATCACTTATAAGAAGAGCATTATAATTGCCACATATTAAAAAGAATATAAATAATGAGTATCAGGAATTGCAGAAATAAGCTTCTGAAATCAAGAAATAAGACTAATGTTAGACCTTTAACTTTGATGATGTTTTCAAAAACCAAATATTGTTCTTTTTAATGATGGTACAACTTATCCACTAGAAATTATAAACAACAACAACAAAACCAAAACCAAACAAAAAACCTGGTGCCTAAATTAAATTGATCTTCTTGGTGGTGGAACATCTATGTATGACCAAACTGTATAACTTTTCTCGCCCCAGAAGTCCAAAAAATTGTGTTACTCTGAAATTCACTTATGTGAATGTTTTGTGCTTAAATATAATTCTGATCCCCATGGAGTATTTTGGATGTTGTGCTATACTAAGCACTCTGAAGTTAGTCTCCTCAAAAAATAATGTGGTGAAATGGAGAAATCTAAGGGGAAAAAAAAGGGGAGACTGACACACAACTTATTTGATAATAAAACTTGTTGCTTCTCTAAAAAATTTACTTGCCCTCAGATTAACAATATTCCAACCTCTATTCTTCTCTTCCCAATCACTTCTGGAGATTAATCAAGTATTAGAATATAAAAAATTACTTGAGCTTCAATAAGAACCAGTGTTCCAGTACTGGGCCTCCTTCCTTAAAGTCAAATCTTACTCTTTTTTAGCTTGATAGATTCTAGTAGTTCCATCCTGAACACTCCCTGATATCCTGCTACACGATAAAGTTCTGCAGGCCTCAGGCAAGTTGTGGCTGGCCTTAGTGTACTCTGAGACTTTTGCTGAGTTTGAATCTTTATTAAACTAGTGAACACAATTTGCCTCTACCTGCTGACTTGCTGAGAACCTGCATTACACAATTTGTGTACTGCTCAAGGGTCTTTCAGTGGCAGTCTAACAGGCAGACAAAAGACAGTGGCAGGTTTTGAGGTGCCTTGTGCCTTTTTCTGACTCTGGTACTGGTGGCTCCTGGCCTCAATACACCTTAGCCCCTCCCATGTGCACACAGGCCCAGCACAGGCAGCTATCAACAATGGATCATTTTGAAGCTTCTAACAGGTAACCCAAGGCCACTCTCAGGCAGTGTCTGATATTGACCTGCAACAGATTTCATCTCAAGAGTCTGGCTTCAGACAACAACAGAGACAAACTAATTAGTTCAAAAAGCAGCACAACCAAAGGGAGATCTTGGCAGGCATCAGACACTGTTAGGGAAGACTCTATTTATTAGGGCTAGCCCACACACAGCGATCATGCCCATTGTGATTGTGGTACACTGTGATCATGGTCAATTCTCACACATAGTTGTCCTGAGGGTAAACCACTCACAAATGTGCCAAAAGCAAGCAATTCTCAACTGCAACAGGAGGGCACAAAGAACCCACACAAGGGATACTCCTGGAGCACCAGTTCAGGCAAACAGGGAGACTTTGCTACTGGAACCAACAGATCACCAACTACATAAGTACACTTTATCAAGACTAGGAAACATGGAAGATCTACCTAATACATGAAAACAACACATAGAGAGGCAGCAAATATCAAGGAACAAAATGAAACAAAAAAAAGCATTTTACCCCAAAAGAAGAAATCAATAGTAGATTAGATAAAATAAGAGATTGAATCAGCAATCTAGAAGACAAGGTAGCAAAAAACCCTCCATCAGAGAAGCAAAAAGAAAAATAATAAAAAAAGAAAAGAAAATAGTTTAAAGGAATCACTAGGGCAAAATATGTGTAATAACTATCCACAAAATGCGGGTACCAAAGGAGAAAAGAGAGAACAAGGGATTGAAAATTTACTTGAAGAAATAATGACTGAAAACTGCCCTAACTTAGTGAAGAAAAAAGACACAGGCCCAAGAAGCACAGAGAGTACCAAAGATCCTGAACCCAAAGAGGTCTACACCAAGATAGAGAATAATTAAAATGGCAAAGGTTAAAGATGAACAGAGAATCTTAAAAGCAGCAAGAAAAGGATAGTTACCTACAAGGGAGCTTACATAAAACTGTCAGCTGATTCTTAATAGAAATATTTCAGGCCAGGGAAATTGGCACAAAATATTCAAAGTGATAATAGGCAAAGACCATTCTTCTGGAGATGATGGTGGCCAGGTAGGTGGGAGTTGAACCCACTTGCTTGTGCATCCAACCTGGACGCCTAGCCAGTCCTTTGAAGAACATAGTGAACAACCAACAGAATCCCAGCTGATATTAAGTTTGGAAGACAAGGGTTGCAGAGAACACTTAAAAACAGATGGTAAGGAGATTCTGTAGGCTGATGGGGGAGGTCCCTGGGCTTGGTCCCAGGGACCATGGCTGTGGCAGGAGTACTGGAGGAAAGCCAGGTCAGTGATTGAAACTTAGAGGCTCCTCCTCTTCTAGAGCAGGGAAGTCATAGACCTGCACCAAGAGAAACCTGGATGCTTAAAGTCACTGGGGTGATAAAGATGCAATAAGAGACAGACAGCCAGAGGAGTACCCTGGCTAGGACAGCAGTTGCCATCTGGGGCAGCAGTCACTGACTGGGACAATACCAGAGGAACTGGGGAGATGGGCAACACCTAGAGATGGGAGAAGAGATTGGCTGCAACTGGCAGTGACCCAGATAGTCTCTGGACTGGTCAAAGAGTTGGTCTGTGTAGAAAGTCTGGCACTTGTTACGAATGGCTGGCCAGATACAAGGGGAACTCACTCAAAAGAGGATAAGCCAGGCAGTGAAAGATAAATACCATGTGATCTCATCTATAAGTGGAACCTAATCAACAAGACGAACAAGCAAAATATAATCAGAGACAAAATAAAGTAACCAGTGGGGAGAGAAGAGGGGGATAATGGGGAAAATAAAGGGAAGGGTCATCAAGGAACATTTATAAAGGACCAATGGACAAACTCAAAGAGGGGTAGGAATGAGGGTAGGAGGTGGGGGTGGGTGGAGCTAGGAAAAGTGGTTGTGGGAAAATGGAGACAACTGTATTTGAACAACAATGAAAAAATATTTTTAAAAAAGAGAATCTCAGCCACTGTGCAAGGACCTCTCATATGCAGTGGCAGGACCAGTGAAGAGGGAAGAGTGGGGACACAATTTGCTCCCACTCAGGGCATCTCACAGATTGATCGAAGGAGGGCAGTGTGGGTACAGAGAGGTAGCAGTGCCCAGAGGGACTTAATCCAGTAGGGGAGCTGAGCAGCCCTGAAGAAACTTTGCATGCACATAGCACCCAGGTCAACAAAGAAGAAGGAGGAGGGGTGAGATTTTTTTCCCACTCAATGTACCTCACAGACTAATCAAAGTGTTGGTTGCACAATGGGGTGGATTATAGGCACCAGCCAGGCGCATATGCACAGAGTTGACAGTGTCAGCCACACAATGCTCTGAGGGCATGAGCTGGAAACTGGACACATGTGAATAGAATATTGTAGGCCAAACTGAGCACCCATTTGTGTGGAAGAACCACAGGAAAGCGGGAAAAAACAGAGCCCAGCCCCCCTCTGCCTGCTTCATCCAGGAAGACCAGCAAAACCCTCTCAGCAGGTTTAAAGTCAGAAGGAGGCTTTTTTCCCAAGTGTAAGACAATAAGATTTGGAGCTGTGAGAAGACCAAAGACAGATCTAGAAAGAAATCGGATCAGTGCCAGCAGCTGAGACATATATCACTTTGCTGTCCTTCAGAACTTACATTTATTTTTTAAATTTTCCTCTTTCTACTTAATTAGTATTTGTTGGTTTGTTTGACTTCATGATTTGTTTTCTTTATTCTCCATTTCATATTTCATTTTAATTTTTCCTCTTTAACTTCACTTGTATTCCAATAGCACACTACTCTTGGTCTTTTATTTTTATTTTTTATTCAGATTATATATTTTAAGTATATTTTATTCATTATGTTATTACAGTTTTCCCAATTTTTCCTCCTTTATCCCCCCTCCACCCTGCAGCCCCCAATCCTCCAGCATCCCCTGCCCCTTAGTTCATGCCCATGGGTTGTACATACAAGTTCCTTGACTTCTCTGTTCCTATACCATTCTTAACTTCTCCCTGTCTATTTTATGCCTACCAATTATGTTTCATATTCCCTGAACATTCCCCCCATTCTCCACCTCTCCCCACTGAAAACCCTCCGTGTGATGTTCATTTCACAGATTCTCTTCCTGTTCTAGTTGTTTCCTTAGCTTGCTTGCTTATTTATTTATTTATTATTTATTTATTTTAGGGTCAGTTGATAGTTGTGAGTTTATTGTCATTTTACTGTTCATAATTTTTGATCTTCTTCTATTTCTTAGATAAGTCCCTTTAATATTTCATATAATAAGGGCTTGATAATGATGTACTCCTTTAACTTTACCTGCTCTGGGAAGCACTTCACATGTTCTTTCATTCTCAATGATAGCTTTGCTGGATAGAGTAATCTTGGATATAGGTCCTTGCTTTTCATGACCCAATACTTCTTCCCAGCCCCTTCTTGCCTATAAGGTTTCTTTTGAGAAATCAGCTGAGAGTTTTACAGGAACTTCTTTGTAGATAACTCTCTCTTTTCTCTTGCTGCTTTTAAGTTCCTCTCTTTATCTTTAATCTTGGGTTATTTAATGATGATGTGCATTGGTATGTTCTTCACTGGGTCCAATTTCTTTGGGACTCTCTGGGCTTCCTGGACATCCTAGAAATCTATTTCCTTTGCCAGATTGGGGAAGTTTTTCTTCATTTTTTGTTCAAATAAGTTTTCAACTTCTTGCTTTTGGTCTCCTTATGGCACGCCTATAGTCCAGATGTTATATCATTTAAAGTTGTCCCATAGATTCCTAAGCCTGTCCTCATTTTTTTTTTTGAATTCTTGTTTCTTCATTCCATTCTGGTTGGATGTTTATATCTTCCTTTTGTTCCAGATCATTGATTTGGGTCCTGGTTTCCATCCCTTCATTGTTGGTTCCCTGTATATTTTGCTTTTTCTCACTTTGGGTAGCCTTCATTTCTTCCTTCATTTTGTGACTGAGTTCAATCAGTTCTGTGAGCATCCTGATCACCAGTGTTTTGAACTCTGCATCAGATAAGTTGTCTATCTCCTCATCACTTAGCTGTTTTTCTGGAGTTTTAATCTGTTCTTTCATTTGGGCCATATTTCCTTGTCTTGGCAAACCTGTTAGTTGTAGGAAGGTGGAACCTTAGGAATTCACCTGGATGGGGCAACCCTCTTTGCTGCATTGTGACAGTCTGTGGGAGAGGTATTAGATAGGAACAATGTGGCTTATTTGCTGGGCTCTAACCCCAATTTCCAATGAATTCTCTCTTGTGAGACTGGGAGTTTCTCCCGCCATGGTAACCCCCGTGGTAGTTACAGCTAGTTTGAGTCTTTAACTTCCCATTCAGGCAGCCCCGCCTCACCCACACAGTATGTCCCCTTGCCATGGGTCCTCTCCACCTGCCTGGCTGCCCATCTCCATCCTTCCTACCAATCTGGGTGAATGTTTGTTTAACTCCTTGGTTGTTGGAATTCCATGCAGTTTTATTTTTCTGGCACTTCAGGTTGTTTATTGTTTTTAGATTGGTTTTTATTCTCCTTTTGGTTGTGCAAGGAAGCGAAGGGTTTCTACTTTAGCCTCCATCTTGGCCAGGACACAGATTATATATTTCTTATCATATTATTGTCATTCCAAATCTCACACAGCACCCTTCCCTGGTCTAAATCCACTTTGCCATCTTCCTAAGCTTTATTACTGTTGTGGTTAACTTTATTCTCTCACACACTATGCCAAGTTTCTATCCCTTAATCTCATCATATCTCAGTATCTAATCTTGCATAAGCACTCTGCTTTCTAAAGTCAGCTCACATTCTTTTTCCCTTCTAATTAGAGTCATCACTTTTTCACCTTTTATAAAAATGGCTAGTAGGGTGAAATGTCATGGTTATTTCTGTACTTCCACAAAAGAATTCCTGTCTGTTCATTTGTTGTTAATACTCTAAATCCCATCGAATGATCTCCTACTGTCTCACTCCATTTCAACTTTGACCTGCCCCTGATCAGTTAAGTAAGGAATTTTATTTCATTGTTTTCTCTCTGTCCCCTTTTTTCTTTCTTCTGTTTTTCTCTCTCTCTCTTTTTCCCCTCTCTCAAACTGGGTTTTACTTCTTAGTCTTATTAGTTTTCTTTCCTTATCCTTTTGGAATTATTTTTCTTTACTGCAGACATCTCACATTCACTTTTTGTTTTCTTTGATATTCTTATTCCTGTTTCACCTTTATTAAATTATATTCAGCTGGTTTTACTATTGACTCTGCTGTAGGTTATCTGCAATTTTGTTCCTGTTTGTCCAGTACCTTTCAAACTTTACTTCAAACCTGATAGTATACTCTTCCTTCTTTTTACCCCATTGTTCCCATTGCCCTTTTGTGTTAGACTTATGTTGTAAATTTTGCTTTCTTCCTTTCTTTGCCTTGGTTTCATACCAACTCTTATTACTTCTCCTTCCTCTTACCACACAACAACATGTTCCCATTTCTAGTCATCTCATATTCCCTTTGTCATATCATATAATATCTGCAGCCCATCTTCACATTTATTAATAAGAGTTCTATAGTGGTTCAGATTGTTTATGAGGTAGGGAGATGAAGCTGGTTGGATGAATAAGGGGACTGAATTATTGAGCTGGAAGACAAGGTATAAAGAAATAACCTGGGTAGAGAAGCTGCATGAAAAGAGACTTAAAAAATGAGGATAGCTTAAGGGAACTGCAAGACAAAATAAAACACAACATTTGAATCATCTGAACACCAGAAGGAGAAGAAAAGGAAAAAGAGACAGAAACATTGTTGAAAAGATAATGAAAGAAATCTTCCTGAACAAGGAGAGGAGGAAATCCACTGAAGTTCAGGAAGCACAGAGGATCCCAATCAAGATGAAGCCAAAGAGGCCTACTTCAAGACACATCATAATTAAAATGCCACATTTTAAACACAGAGAATCTTTAAAGCATCAAGGGAGAAACAAGAAATAACAAATAATGGAGCTCCAATAAGTCTGGAAGCTGATTTCTCAACAGAAACACTACAAGCCAGAAGAGAATGGCAAGAAATATTTCAATATATGCAGATCAAAGGCCTGCAACCAAGACTACCCAGCAAGACTCTCAATTAACATTTATGGTGAAATAAGGAGTTTCCCAGACAAAAGTAGGCTGTAGGAATACACCACTACTAATCCAGCACTGAAAGAAATGCTAAAGGGACTGCTTTAAGAAGGAGAAGAAAAAAGTGAGAGGGAAAGAGGAACATAGGTAGTAAGGGAGGAAAATGAATAGGTAACTATCAATTATAACTTTAAATATTAATGGATTAAATGCTCCATCAGAAGACATAGTATAGCTGATTGGATAAGAAAACATGACCCACACATATAATGCCTATAAGAGACCCACCTCAGAAAAAAAGACATATGCAGACTGAAAGTAAAGGTTTGGAAAAAAATATTCCAAGCAAAAGGACAGGACAGGGGAAAAAATATTGGGGTAGAATCACTTAGCTCAGACAAAACAGACTTCAAAACAAATTCCCCAAAAAGAGACACAGAGGGACAGTTCATAATACTCAAGGGAAGAATCCATCAAGAAGACATAAACATTGTAAACATATTTGCACCTGAAATAGGACCATTCAAATATATGAGGAAAATCTTGGAGACCTTCAAGAAAGATACAGATGGCAACAAACTTAACACTAGGGGATTTTAACACCCAACTTCAACAATAGGTAGATCTTCCAAAGAAAATATCAAGAAGGATGTTGCAATATTGAACAATGCCCTAGATCAAAGGGATGTAACTGATTATATATGTATCCTTTCATTCCAAAGAGGCAAAATACACATTCTTTTCAAATGCACATGGAATATTTTCAAAGAAAGAAAATGTAATAGGACACAAAACAAGCCTCAAAAAATGCAAGAAAATTGAAATCATAACAAGCATTTTCTTGGACTGCAATGGCCTGACTAGACACCAACCTCAAGGAGAAAACACAAAAACATTCAAACTCATAGAAATGGAATAGCATGTTATTAAATAAAGAGTAGGTTCAGAATAAGATCAAGGAAGATATCAAAAAGTTCCAGAAACAAATGAAAATGAAAACACTCCCAAAATTATGGGACACAGCAAAGGCCATCTTGAGAGGGAAGTTCATAGCTATACAGGTCTTCCTAAAAAAGATAAAAAACATTTCCAATACACAACATAACCCTACATCTAGAAACTGGAGGAATGACAAGAAACAAGGCCCAGACTGACTAGAAGGAAGGAAATAACCAATATCAGAGGAGTATTAAATAGCATAGGGACTAAAAGAACAGTTCAAAGGATCAATAAATCCAGGAGTTAGTTCTTTAAGATAAAATTGACAAGCCTTTAAGCAGACTCATCAAGAAAAGAAGAGAGATGATCAAAATAAATAAAATCAGATATGACAGAAGAGAGATTACAACTGATACCAGGAAATACAAAGGATTGTAAGAAATTACTATAAATAACTATATGCCAAGAAATTTGAAAACCTAGGTGAAATGGACTAATTGCTGGAAAAATATAACCTTCCAAAACTGAATGTAGAAGAAACAGACAGCCTTAACAAACTGGTAATAACTGGTGAAACTGAAGCAGTAATCAACTATTCCCTGCAGACAAAAACCCCAGGCCAGATCGTTTCACAGGAAAATTTTACAAAATGTTTAAGGACGAGCTCACCCCTAAACTTCTCAAACTATTTCACAAAATCCAAGTAAAAGGAAAACTCCCAAACTCTATTTATGAAGCCAGCATCATCCTAACCCCAAAACCAGATAAAGACACAAAAAAGAGAGGAAACTACAGGCCAATATCACTGACAAACATAAATGATAAAATTCTCAACAAAATATTGGCAGACTGCATCTAACAATATATTGAAAATATCATACACCATCATCAAGTGGGATTCATCCCAGGGATGCAAAGATAGTACAATATTCACAAATCAATAAATGTAATACACCATGTAAACAAAAGGAAAATCAAAATTCATGTGATCAGATCAGGAGATGCAGAAAAATTATTTCATAAGGTACATTACTCATTTATGATAAAAATACTCAACAAAGTTGGAGTACAGGAACCATACCTCAACAAGAAAAGGCCATATACAAGAAACCTACATACAACATCATAATCTACAGACAAAAACTAAAAGAATTCTTGCTAAGATCAGGAACAAGATAAGAATGTCTGCTTTCACCACTCCTATTCAACGTAGTATTGGAACTCTTAGCCACAGCGATCAGTTAAGAAAAAGAAATAAAAATCATCCAAATTGAAAAGGAGGAGGTAAAACTGTCACTGTTTTCAGATAGCATGACAGTGTACAGAGAAAACCCTACATACTCCACCAAAAAGCTAATCAACCTAAAAAGTCAATTTGATAAAACAACTGGATACAAAGTCAATATTCAGAAACCAAAGACATTTCTGTGCACTGTTGGAAACCGCCCTGCCTGGTTTCAAAAGTTATAACCCCTTCCCCCCTCCCCCCCACTGCCCATGGCTAAGGCTGAGTAAAAGACCTTAGGACCGTAGACACTAAGGAGACAAAGCTTATTCTATCAGTAGGGGCACAGCCTCTGCCTCCTTTACTTCACCCTGTTTGGCCCCAGGCAGATGGCCAGTTAGCCAATGATGGGTAAGATTCCTCAAGGGAGGGATGACCTAAGACAGGCATGGTCATAAAGGAGCCATCAGGGAAGGACTTAGGAGACTATACAAAAGGAGTGATGGACCCTCACCACTGGGCTTTGTCATAGTGTGAGTCCTCACTCTAGCTGTAAGAAGTCTCCTAATCTCCTGGATGCTCATATCTTCCACCTAACTTAAGCCTGAAACAATGCCAGAAGTGGGTGTGGCCCTGTGCTAGGGTGGGTTTCTGGGGGGCAATCAGGCCTAAGAAAGAATGCATAAAATCCTGTGAAACCTGCTTTGCTAGAATACCCTCAATTTAAATGATAAGGGTCCAAGCATAAAATGAGTTTGTTTCCCCAAACTAGAGTGGGTTTTCTTTTTTATGGCCCTTTGTCTATCTGACCCTGGCTCAGAATAAGCCCACATAGTTCTTTGAATGTTATCTATTGTTTGATCTCTACTGCCTGACAATGATTGATGAGCTTTATGTATACGCCCTGTATTCCTTTGCACATTAAACCCAAGAAAATCCCATTGAGGAATAGACTCAAGGCCCTTCATCTTTGAGAGTTTGGACACCTTTCTTCTCCAAGCAAATCATGTCTTGGTAGAATTATTCTTATTCACAATGGGTGGAGGAGCTTTGATGGACAAAGCTCCCCCACACTACACCAAAATTGAAACATGAGAAACAGAAGTAAGGAAAAATATCCCACTTGCTATAGCAATAAGAAAAATAAAGTACCCAGGAATAAACCTAACCAAGAAGGTAAACAATCTGTACTCAGAAAACTACAGAACACTGAAGAAAGAAATTAAGGAAGACACAAACAAGTGGAAGCATGTACCATGTTCATGAAATGGAAGAATTAACATAATCAAAACACTCATACTACCCAAAACAACTTATAGATTCAATGAAATCCCTATTAAAATATCAATGAAATTTCACAAATATAGAAAAAATATTTCAAAAAATTCATATGGAACAAAAAAATGACCCCAAGTAGTCTCAGCAATTATAAGAAAGAAGAACAAAGTAGGAGGGATCACATTACCTGATATCAAGCTATATTACAAGTCCACTCTAATCAATACAGTCTGGTACTGGCATAAGTACAGACATACAAGTCAAAGGATCAGAATAGAGAACCCAGAAATAAACCCAAGATGGTCAATTAATATTCAACAAAGATGGCAGAAGCATAAAATGGAGTAAAAATAGCCTTTCAAGAAATGGTGTTGGGACAGCTGGACACCCATATGAAAAAAGAAAAAGAAAAAAAAAGAAACTTAATCAGCAACTTACACCACACACAAAACTAAATTGAAGGTGGATAAAATACTTAAATATAAGTTGCAACACCATAAAAGTCCTAGAGAAAAACATAGGCAGGAAAATCTCAGATATTCCATGCAGCAATATTTTCACTGATATATATACCCTAGGGGATATAAAGGGAAAAAATGGACATAAAGGAAAAAATAAACAAATGGGACCCCATCAATACAAAAAGCAGTGAAGAAAAGACCAGTAAAATCAAAAGGGAATCAACCATATGGGAAAATGTATTTGCAATTGATATCTCCAAAATATATTAAAAAATTACATGACTCCACTCCAGGAAGACAAACAAAGCAATTAAAAGATGGGCAAAACATCTGAACAGACACTTCTCAAAGGAGGACATACAGAGGCTCCAGAGACATATGAAAGGATGTTCAGCATCATTAGCCATCAGAGCGATGCACATTAAAACAACAATGTGGTATCACTTAACTCTGATCAGAATGGCCATCATAAACAAATCAAGACACAAGTGCTGGAGAAATTATGGACAAAAGGGAACTCTAGTACATTGTTGGTGGGAATGTAAACTGGTGCAGCCACTGTGGAAAACAATATGGAATTTCCTCAGAAAACTGGAAAATTGGAACTGCCTTTTGACCCAGCAATAACATTGCTGGGATTATACCCTAAGGATCTTGAAACACCAGTCCATAGGAGCCTATACACTCCAATGTTCATAGCAGCACAATTTACAATAGTTAAGTGTTGGAAGCAACCTCTGTTCCCACCAATAAATGAGTGGATAGAAGTATGGTGCATTTACACAATGGGATACTACACATCAGAAAGAAAAAATGAGCTCCTATCCTTGGCAACAGCATGGATGGAACCTGAAAGCATTATGCTATGTGAAATAAGCCATGTGGTGAAAGAGAAATACCATATGATCTCACCTATAAATGGAAACTAATCAACAAAACAAAGAAGCAAGCAAAATATAACCAGATACATTGAAATGAAGAAAAAACTGACAGTAACCAGAGTGGAGATGAGAGGGGATACTGATTTTAAAAGGGGTTGGGATGTCAAGGAACATGTATAAAGACATATGGACAAAGCCAAAAGTGGATAGGGTCAAGGGTGGCAAGTGGGGATATCTGGAGTGAGGGGGAGTGGTGGGTGGAAAATGGAGACAACTGTACTTGAACAACAATAAAAAAGAAAGAAAAAGAAATAAAATTAAAAAGTAAAACTATATACAGAATGGATTAAAATTTAAATGTAAGAATTGAAAGCATAAAACTCCCAGAAGAGAACATAGGCAGTAAAATCTCTGGCATTTCTGGTAGCAATATTTTTTCCTGATATATCTTCCTGGGCAAAGGAAACAAAAGATAAATAAGCAACAGGACTACATCAAACTAGAAGGGTTTCACACAAAAAAGGAAAGCAAACAAAAAGGCAACCTACTGAATGAGAGGAGATATTCACCAATGATACATCTAATGAAAAGTATCAAAAACTTATAAAAATCTCAGACAACTCAATCCCACCAAAACAAACAATATATTAAGAAATAGGCAGAGGACTTGAATAGGCAGTTCTCTAAAGAGGATATACAAATGGCCAATAGACATATGAAAAGATGCTCAACTTACTAATTATTAAAGAAAAGCATATTAAAACAATGAGATATAACCTCACATCTACCAAAATGCCCATCATCAATAAATCAACAAATGACAAGGGTTAGCAAAAATTTGGAGAAAGGAACTTTTTGCACTGTTGGTGGGAATGCAAATTGGTGCAACCACTATGGAAAATGTTGTGGTGGTTCCTCAGCAAATAAAAAAATACAGCTTCCTTATGACCCAGCAATTCCACTTCTGGATATTCATCCAAAGAAACACAAAACATTAATTTGAAAAGATATGTGCACCCTTGTGTTCATTTGTTTTTTGCAGTGTGTGGTGCTTAGTGGACATATAAATAAGCACATTTAAAAGTATATGACTGTCTAGCTACTGGCCTTTCTGTACACCTGAAACTACTACAAAATAATGACAAATTCCATAAAAGCCCTAGAGGAAAATTTAGGCAGGAAATTTTTAGATATCCCATGAAGCAATATTTTAACCAAGACATCCCCTAGAGCAAAGACTATAAAGGAAAGAATAAAGAAATGGAACAACATCAAATTAAAAAGCTTCTGCACAGCTGAAGAAAACATCAACAAAATGGAAAGAGAACCAACCATATAGAAAAATATATTTGCCAATGATACTTCAGACAAGAGTTTAATCTGCAGATTATATGAAGAACTTACACCACTCCCGAGCAGGAAGACAAGCAACCAAAGTAAAAAAATGATCAAAGGACCTAAACAGACACTTCTCTAAAGAGAACATACAGATTGCTCAGAGGCTTATGAAAGTATGCTCAGCATCAGTAGTGATCAGAGAGATACAAATTAAAATCACAATGAGACACCACTTCACACCAGTCAGAATGTTCATTATAAACAAATCAACAACAACAGTAACAACAACAAACAAGTGCTGACAAGGTTGTAGAGAAAAGGGAACCCTACTACACTGTTGGTAGGAATGCAGGTTGGTGAAGCCACTTTGGAAAACAATATGGAATTTCCTCAAAAAACTAAAGATGAAACTGCCTTTTATTCCAGCGATCCCACTGCTGCTACTATATACCCTAAGAATCCTAAAACAGCAATTCAAAAGAACTTATGCACCCCTCTGTCTATAGCAGTGTTATTTACAATAGTCAGGTGCTGGAAGCAGCCTGAGTGCCTATCAGTAAATGAGTGGATCAAAAAATATGGCGCATTTACACAATGGAATACTATGCAGCAGAAAGAAAGAAGTTCTTACCCTTTGCAACAGCATGGATGGAACTGGAGAGCATTATGCTAAGTGAAATATGCCAAGTGGTAAAAAAAGAAATACCATGGGATCTCAGCTATAAGTGGAATCTAATAAAAGAAAACAAATGAGTAAAAAAGAACCAAAGACTTAGAAATAAAGAACAAACTGACAGTGACCAGAGAGTAGGGGAAAGGGGAAAACAAGAGAAGGGGCAAGCAAAGAAACACAAATAGAGGACTCATGGGCACAGACAATGAAAGGGATTGACTGTGGGAGTGGGGGTGGATGGGGTAGGGTTGAGAAATGAGGAAAAAGGTGAGAAAACTACAACTGAATAAGAATAAATTAAAAAATATTTTATGAAAACATAAAATAATATAAAAATAGATAAATGAATAAAATATTGTGGTGTACACACAGGGTAGGGCAAAAGTAGGTTTACAATTTCTCATATGGAACATTCAATAGTTAATAAACAATAATACAATAATAAACTATGTTTGGCATACTCACATCTATGAACCCACTTTTGCTGCACCATGTATATAATGGAATATTACTTGGCCATCAAAGGAATGAAATCTTATCATTTATGACAACATGTTAAGACCTACAGGTTATTAGGCTAAGTAAAATAAGTCAGACTAGGAAAGACAATTACTACATTGTTTAATTCATATAAATTCAAAACAAATGAACAAACAGAACAGGAACAAATGCACCAATACAGAGAACAAACTGATGGTTGCCAGAGGGGAGGTTTTGGTGAACTAGATTAAAAAGATGAAGGTGTAGGAGGCAAAATATGCTTTGTCTCCTCACACAACCAAAAGAAGGCCAACAAAAAATTTAAAAGCAGAACATAACCAAAACTGTCAGAAAATTCAACTGCATGGAAGTCTGACAACCAAGAAATTAAAGAAGAAATATTCATTCAGACTGGGAGAAGGGGCAGAGAGAAGCAGCCAGGGCACAGAGGACATGCAGCAAGGGAACTTCTGGATAACAGAACAGTCAAGGCGGAGGCTGGAAGGCCAGGCATTCCCACATTGCATGCAAATAAGTAAGGAGGAACAGCTGAAGAGTGATATGGACTCCCACCAGGGTTCCATGTGGGAAAAGAAAGCCTCAAAACCTCTGGCAGTGAAGACCTATAGAGGCTGTAACAGCAGGAGAAACTCCCAGTCTCACAGGAGAGTTCTTCAGAGAGACCCACAGGGCTCTACAATGTGCACAAACCCATCCATCCTGGAATCAGCACCAGAAAGGCCCAATATGCTTGTGGTAGTGGGGGAAGTGACTGAAAGCTGGCAAGAGCCAAGCAAGCTGCATTGTTTCCTCTGTGCCCTGCACCTCTATGCAGTGAAGTGGGTTTCCCCATCCTGGCAAATACCTAAGGCTCTGCCCCTTACAATGTAACAGGTGTGCTGAGACAAAGGAATATGGCCCAAAGGAAAGAACAAATAAAAGCTATAAAAATAGAACTAAGCAATGAGGAGATAACCAACCTATCAGAGGCAGAATTCAAAACACTGGTAAGCAGGATGCTCACAGAAATGGTTGAGTACAGTTCCAAAATAGAGAAAAAACTGAAGGCTATGCAAAGTGAAATAAAAAATATACAGGGAACCAACAGTGAAGGGAAAAAAACATCACTTGAATCAACAATTTGGAGCAGAAGGAAGAAATAAACATGCAACTAGAACAGAATGAAGAAACAGGAATTCAAAAAAAAAAAAAATTAGGAGAGGCTTAGGAAACTCCAGGACAACTTTAAAAGTTCCAACATCTGAATCATAGGGGTACCAGAAGGAGAATGGGAAGAGTAAAAAATTGAAAACTTATTTGAAAAAAAAGCACATGAGGATTCAGGAAGATGGCAGCCTTGTTGGAGGAATTGTAATCCCCTTCCCCAGAGCACAGGGGAGAATTTGGTCAATCCGAGGAGGAACAGAGCAGGGGACCACCGATATCACAACATTTATGAAAATAGGACATCAAAAATTATAGCAGACATGGAATGAACAGACGGTAAGGAGACTACTTCAGGATAATAAGGGCCCAGGGATCAGCACAGGCACCAGGCCCGGTGCTCCTGGGTCTGTCTCAGGGCACCTGGGAGAGCAAACTCACCACTCCTTCCCTGGGCAACAAGGACTGAGAAGCAGCGGTGGAGGCCTTGTTGCTTGAAGGCACAGAGAGGAGAGTGAGGACCAAGAGACAGTCACGCAGGGGTTGTGGGCACCCAGGCACAGCCCAGAGAAGAGTGTGTAACCCAGTCTTCCAGACCAAGGGCGGCCTGGCGGTGCACCCACACCCCCAACCCAGTGAGTGTGTGGTTTTGGGGAAGACCGAGACCCCACGGCCATGAACAAGGGAAGGGCATGGGTGTTCACGGGCTTTTGGAGCCTGCGGGGATGATCTCGGGCAGGCGCATGCCCTGCCAGGTTTCCAGACTCTCAAACTGTGAACCTGGAAAAGACGCAGCACTTTGCGGGTTCCTGGGACCCACTGTGGCAGCAAAGAGAAGTGCGCAACCCCTCCCAATCCCAAGAGCTTGCACCGTGAACCCCAAGGAGGGGCGGGTGTTTCACTGAATGTAGAGCCCAAGGCAGGGAAGTGCGCGACTCCTCAAAATACCCACAGCGTGCACCATGAACCCAAAGAAGAGGCGGGTGCTTCGTGGAATGTAGAACCTGTGGTGGTGAAGTTGGGGGAGGGGTGGAACCCCTTGGGAGCTTGCACCCTGACCCTGAGGCAGCAATCAGTTCTGGGGAGAGCAGGTGGCTAGCCCTGGGGACAGTACCTGAAAGACTGATTGAGTTCTGACAGAGAAGGGTGAAAAGCATTCTACCCACTCCTCAGCCTGCTGAAGCCAGCAAAACCAGAAAAACTGGTTTGGCCAGTTAGAAACCAAGAAGAGATTTTTTTTTTAATTTTTTTAATTTTATCCCGCTGTTGTTTGATTGTATCTTGTTTTTTTTTAAGCAACGTTTTATTTTTTAACTCTTTATTTTTATATCTCTCAATTTTTTACGTTTCTCTTCCTTCCATCATAGTGCTATTCCTTCGACTCCAAATTTCTCTCTCCTACATTCCATCTTCTGCGTTTTTTTAAGCCTGCAAATTGCTGCAAACTTATATTATCTTTTTCACTCTTTTCTGACATTTTTTATTTTAATAGTATTTTGGTTTTTCTTTTCTTTCTGTATAATCTTCTTTGTTTGGCTGCATATACTGTCGTTTGATAGGTTCCCCCTGTTATCCCATTCACAGTGTGTTGATAATTCACTGTCCCTCACTTGGGTTCCATTAGTACACCACTCAAGATTCTATATTCCTCATTCTTGTTATCTAGATCTCATAGAATCTGCCACAAGACTGTTGCTTCAATATTACTGTAAATAAGACCTATTTCATACACTTGTAAATACTACTTAACACTCCTCCCAGATCTCAGCCCACTTCTCAATTTCCTAAACTCTATTATTGTAGGGGTTATCTCTATTCTTTTACACACTACTCCTATTTACTATTCTTTATTCCCACCCTACCTCAGAATCTGACCTCCCACAGCCTCACAGCTTTCTAGATCCAACTAACAACATTTTCCTCCCCAATAACAGTTTTATCTTCTTTTCATACTTTCTAAAATGTGGTTAGTGGGGTGGAAGATCACGGTTAACACTATACATAGCCAAAGGATCTCCCATCTCTTCTCTACTGGCTGCTAGTGTAAATATCATAGAATATTGGCTTGCTGTCTTAATCCATTTTGCCTTACCCCTCCAACTGATCACAAAAAAAGGGTAGGGGGAAGCTGTGAGCACCAGGATACCCAAAATAGACTACACCACTGAATCTCACAGGTATTATACCACAGAAGTTCACACCATAAACACAGGGAACCAGAACAGATCAATTTAAGAAACAGAGGTTAACAAGAAGAGTCTCAGGAACAATGAGAAGACAAAGAAACAATCCGCAAATGAAGGGAAAGGAGGAAGTCTCAGAAGGAATGCTAATGAAATAGATGCAACTCAAGTATCAGATATTGAGTTCAAAACAATGAATATTAGGAAGCTCAATGAGCTCACAATGAGCCTCCAGAAACTACAGGGAAGCTATAATGATCTCACAGCAAACTGTATCAATATGAAAGAGGAAATAGAAACTATCAACAAGGACCAAGAGGAAATGAAGAATACAATTTCTGAACTGAAGAACGCAGTAGAAGGAATGAAAAGCAGGATCAATGAAGCAGAAGATCAGATCAGCGAATTGGAGGACAAAGTAGAAAAAAACACCCAGAAAGAGCAAGAAAAGGAAAAGAGGCTCAGAAAGAATGAAGAGGGATTAAGAGAAATGCAAGACAATATAAAATGTAATAATATCTGTGTAATAGGGATCCCAGAAGGAGAAGAAGATGAGCAAGGGATAGAAAACCTACTTGAAAAAGTAATGATGGAAAATTTTCCTAATTTGATGAGACAAAAAGTCACACAAATCCAGGAAACACAAAGAGTCCCAATCAAGAGGAACCCAAAGAGGCCCACCTCAAGACACATCATAATTAAAATGGCAAAATTTCAGGACAAAGAGAGAATATTAAAGGCAGCAAGGGAGAAACAGGAAGTAACATACAAGAGAGCCCCAATAAGGCCAACAGCTGATTTCTCAATGGAAACACTTCAAGCCAGAAGAGAATGGCAAGAAATATTCCAAGTAATGAGAACCAGAGGCCTGCAACCAAGGCTACTTTACCCACCAAGGCTCTCAATCAAGATAGAAGGCCAAATAAGAAGTTTCCCAGACAAAAGAAGTCTAAAAGAATACACCTCCACTAACCCAGCTCTGCAAGAGATGCTAAAGGGTCTGCTTTAAGGAAAGGAAGGAAAAGAGAAAGAGAGAGAGGAACACATGTACATAAATGGCAATGAATAAGTACCTATCAATAATAATCTTAAATGTAAATGGATTAAATGCTCCAATCAAAAGACATAGAATAGCTGAATGGATAAGAAAATATGACCCACACATATGCTGCCTATAAGAGACCCACCTCAGGATAAAAGACCTGCACAGGCAGAGAGTGAAGGGCTGGAAACAAATTTTCCAAGCAAATGGACAGGGAAAAAAAGCTGGGGTAGCAATACTCATTTCAGACAAAATAGACTTCCAAAAAAAAGGCCATAAAGAGAGACCCAGAAGGTCACTTCATAATACTCAAGGGAAGAATCCACCAAGAAGACATAAATATTGTAAATATATATGCACCCAACATAGGAGAACCAAAATGCATAAAGAAAATCCTAGAGGACTTCAAGAAAGATATTGACAGCAACACAATTACAGTGGGGGATTAAAATCCAAAAATGGACAGATCTTCCAAACAAAATATCTACAAAGACATAGTGGCATTGAACAATACCCTAGATGAAAGGGACTTAACTGATATTTACAGAGCCTTCCATCCCAAAGAAGCTAAATACACATTCTTTTCCAATGTACACAGAACATTTTCAAAGATAGACCACATGATAGAACACAAAATGAGCCTCAACAATTTCAAGAAAATCAAAATCATACCAAGCATTTTCTCAGATCACAAGGGACTGAAACTAGAAACCAACTCCAAGGAAAAAAACCCAAGACACTCAAAATCATGGAGATTAAACAGCATGCTATTAAACAATGAATAGGTCAAGAATGAAATTAGGGAAGAAATCAAAAGGTTTCTGGAAACAAATGAAAATGAACTTACAACAACCCAAAACTTATGGGACACAGCAAAGGCAGTTTTGAGGAGGAAGTTCATAGTGATACAGGCATACCCCAAAAAAGATAGAAATATTTCAAACAAACAACCTAATCCTATGTCTACAAGAACTAGAGGAACAACAACAAAGACAGCCAGAGCAAGTAGAAGGAAGGAAATAACCAAGATCACAACAGAATTAAATGACAAAGAGACTAAAAGCACAATTCTGAGGATCAATGAATCCAGGAGGTGCTTCTTTGAAAAGATAAAGAAAATTGACAAGCCTTTAAGCAGACACATGAAGAAAAAAAAGAGAGAAGACCCAAATAAACACAATCAGAAATGAAAGAGGAGAGATTACAACTGACACCACAGAAATACAAAGAATTGTAAGAAATTACTATGAAGATCTGTATGCCAAGAAATTTGAAAACCTAGATGAAATGGACAAATTTCTAGAAAAAATATAATCTTCCAAAACTCAATGAAAAAGAAGCAGAAAACCTGAACAGACGAATAACAGCAAAAGAAATTGAAGCAGTAATCAAAAAATTCCCAACACATAAAAGCCCTGGACCAGATGGTTTCACAGGAGAATTCTACAAAACAGTTAAGGGAGAGCTAACCCCTATCCTTCACAGACTATTCAAAAAAATCCAAAAAGATGGAAGACTCCAAAATTCTTTTCATGAGGCCAACATCATCCTAATTCGAAAACTAGATAAAGACAAAAAAAAAGAAAGAAAACTTCAGGCCAATATCACTAATGAACATTGACGCTAAAATCCTCAACAAAATACTGGCAAACAGCATCCAACAATACATTAAAAAGATCATCCACCAGGACCAAGTGGGTTTCATCCCAGGAATGCAAGGATGGTTCAATATTCACAAATCAGTAAATGTAATACATGACACAAACAAAAGCAAAGACAAAAATCACATGACCATCTCAATGGATGTGGAAAAAGCATTTGATAAGGTACAACACCCATTTATGATAAAAACACTCAGCAAAGTGGGAACAGAGCGAACATTCCTCAACATAATAAAGGCCATATATGATAGACCAACAGCCAACATCATACTCAATGGGCAAAAACTAAAATCTTTTCCTCTAAGAACAGGAACAAGTCAAGGTTGTCCACTATCACCACTTTTATTCAATATAGTATTGGAAGTTTTAGCCACAGCGATCATACAAGAAAAGGAAATAAAGGCATCAAAATCAGAAAGGAGGAAACAAAACTGTCATTGTTTGCAGATGACATGATTGTGTATGTAGAAAATGGTATACAGTCTACCAAAAAAACTGCTTGACCTAATAAACGAATTTGGCAAAACAGCGGGATACAAAGTCAAAATCAAAGGCATTTCTGTACACTACCAATGAAACAGCAGAAGCAGAAATCAAGGGAAAAAATCCCATTTGATATAGCAAAAAGAAAAATAAAATACCTAGGAATAAACCTAACCAAAGAGGTAAAAGACCTGTATTCAGAAAACTATATACCACTGAGGAAAGAAATCAAGGAAGACACAAACAAATGGAAACATATACCATTTTCATGGATCGGAAGAATTCATATCATTAAAATGTCCATACTACCCAAAGCAATTTACACATTCAACGTGATACCTATTAAAGTACCAATGGCTTATTTAACAGACATAGGACAAACACTTCAAAAATTTATATGGAACCATAAACGACCCCGAATAGCTGCTGCAATTTTGAGAAAGAAGGGTAAAGTGGGAGGGATCACGATACCTGATACCAAACTGTATTACAAGGCCACTGTAATCAAAACAGCCTGGTACTGGCATAAAAATAGGCACATGGACCAATGGAACAAAACAGAGAGCCCAGAAATAAACCCAAGTCTCTATGGTCAGTTGATATTTGACAAAAGGGGCAGCAACATAAAATGGAGTAAAAATAGCCTCTTCAACAAATGGTGCTGGGAGAACTAAACAGCTATGTGCAAAAATATGAAACTAGAACACCAACTTACACCCTATACAAAAATAAATTCAAGATGGATAAAAGACTTAAATATAAACCGTGACATCATTGAAGTACTAGAGGAGAACATAGGTAGGAAAATCTCAGATATACCACGCAAAAACTATTTTACTGACATGTCCCCTAGAGCAAGAGACATAAAGGAAAGAATAAACAAATGGGACCTCATCAAATAAAAAGCTTCTGCACAGCTAAAGAAAACAGTATCAAAATAAAAAGAAAATCAACTGTATGGGAAAACATATTTGCCAATGATACCTCAGACAAGGGCTTAATCTCCAACATATATAAAGAACTTACATGACTCCACTCTAAGAAGACAAGCAACCCAATTAAAAGATGGGCAAAGGACTTGAACAGACACTTCTCCAAGGAAGACATACAGAAGATCCAAAATCACGTGAAACGATGTTCAATATTGCTAGCTATCAGATAGATGCAGATTAAAACAACAATGAGATACCACTTCACACCAGTCAGAATGGCCATCATAAGCAAAGCAACAAACAAGTGTTGGACAGGTTGTGGAGAAAAGGGAACCCTAGTGCACTGTTGGTGGGACTGCAGACTGGTACAACCACTGTGGAAAATAGTATGGAACTTCCTCAGAAAACTAAAAATGGATCTGCCTTTTGACCCAGCAATTCCACTGCTGGGACTATATCCTAAGAATCCTAAAACACCAATCCAAAAGAACCTATGCACCCCAATGGTCATAGCAGCACAATTTACAATAGCTAAGTGCTGGAAGCAACCTAGATGCCCATTAGTGAATGAATGGATCAAAAAACTAAGGTACATTCACACAATGGAATTCTATGCATCAGAAAGAAAGAAGGAGCTCCTACCCTTTGCAACAGCATGGATGGAACTGGAAAGCATTATGGTAAGTGAAATAAACCAGGCGGTGAAAGATAAATACCGTATGATTTCACCTTTAACAGGAACCTAAACAACAAAACAAAGAAAGAAGCAGGGTATAGTCAAAGACACTGAAATAGAGGACAGGCGGAAAGTGACCAGAGGAGAGAGAAGAGGGAGTTTCAGGGGAAAAGGGGAAGGATTTACAGGAACAAAGTTAAAAGACACATGGACAAAAACTAGGGCGGGGCGGTAACGGGAGGCAGGGGTAGGTGGGCTGGATTGGGAGTAAAGGGCAAAAAACTGTACTTGAACAATGATTAAAATAAAAATTTAAAAAAAATCTTGAAGGAGAATTTCCCCAATCTGGCAAAGGAAATAGACTTCCAGGAAGTCCAGGAAGCCCATAGAGTCCCCAAAAACTTGTACCCAAGAAAGAACTCACCAAGGCACCTCATAATTACATTACCCAAGATTTAAGATAAGGAGAGAATTTTAAAAGCGGAAAGAGAAAAGGAGACAGTTACCTACAAAGGAGTTCCCATAAGACTCTCAGCTGATTTATCAAAAGTAACCTTGCAGATAAGAGGGGGCTGGAAAGAAGTGTTCAAATCATGAAAGGCAAGGACTATATCTAAAATTACTCTATCCATCAAAGCCATCATTTAGAATGGAAGGGCAGATAAAGTGCTTCCCAGATAAGGTCAAGCTAAAGGAGTTCATCATCACCAAACCCTTATTATATGAAATGTTAAAGGGACTTATCTAAGAAAAAGAAGATCAAAACTATGGGAAATAAAATGATGACAAACAGAACTATCAACAACTGAACCTAAAAATACCCCCACAAAACTAAAACAAATTAAGCAGACAACCAGAACAGGAACAGAATCACAGAAATGGAGATCACATGGAGGGTTATCAGTGAGGAGGGGGGAAACGTACAGGGAATATGAAGGGTAAATGGTAGGTACAAAATAGGTGGGGGAGGTTAAGAATAAGTATAGGAAATGGAGAAGCCAAAGAAGTTGCATGTACTTTGCATGGACATGAACTAAGGGGTAGGGATGCTGGTAGGAAGGGAGTGCAGGGAGGAGAGGAATACAGGGGTGAAAAAAATGGAACAATTGTAATAGCATAATCAATAAAATATGTTTAAATTTTGAAAAAAGAAGTACAAAGTGGTACTTACAAAATAGTCATGTGAGTGTATATTACAGCCTAAGGAATATAGTTAATTATATTCTAGCAACTAAGTATGGTGCAAGGTGGGTTCTTGAAATATCATGGGAATTACATTGTAAATATATGATTGTCTAACCACTTGCTCTACACCTAAAATTAATATAAAATAATATTGAATGTCAACTGTATTTGAATAATAATATTTAAAAATAAAAGATGCTTGTGGTGACAGCTTAAAAAAGGAAATACTTTGGTTATCAATTTTCAGTTTTTATTGTTTTCTTGTATAAGTATTAAGGCCTCAAACTTCCTTACCAAATTTAGCTGTAACCCAAGTATTCTCATTTAATTTTGTTATTGTTCAACTTCAAATACATTTGAGTTTCATTATGAAAAAAATAAAGAAAATAAAGTTGACAAAGATTTACCTTGCTCAGGCTTATTCTAACTAACCCCAGCCACTGTTTTTCCATTGCTAGGAACATTGGCATAGAAGTGGAACAAGACAACAGATTCGAGAGGCAATGTTTAATCCTTTAAATACATTAGAAAACTACCACTTATTGCTTACATGTCTTGAGGTTAATTACTTAAAATATTTGAGTCTTATATGAAAAGATGCTCAGCATCACTAGCCATCAGAGAGATGCAAATAAAAACCACAATGAGAGACCACTTCACACTGGTCAGAATGGCCATCATAAACAAATCAACAAACAAGTGTTGGAGAGGATGTGGAGAAAAGGGAACCCTGTACACTGTTGGTGGGAATGCAGACTGGTGTAGCCACTGTGGAAACAGTATGGAATTTCCTCAGAAAACTAAAAATGGAACTGCCTTTTGATGCAGCAATTTCACTGCTGGGGTTATACCCTAAGAATACTGAAACACCAATTCAAAAGAACCTATGCACCTCACTGTTCATAGCAGCACAATTTACAGTAGCCAAGAGCTGGAAGCAACCTAAGTGTCCATCAGTAAATGATTGGATAAAAAATCTATGATACATTTACATGAAGGAATACTACACAGCAAAAAGAAAGAAGGAGCCCTTCCCTTTGTAACATCGTGGATGGAACTGGAAAACATTATGCTACATGAAATAAGCCAGGTAGTTAAAGACGAATACCATATGATCTCACCTATAAGTGGAATCTAATCAACAAAACAAATAAGCAAGCAAAATATAACCAGAGACACTGAAATGAAAAACAAAATGAAAGTAACCAAAGGGGAGGAAGAAGAGGATAACAGGGTGAAAAAGGGGAAAGAGTTTTCAGGAACATCTATAAACGACATACAGACAAACCCAAAGGGGAGTAGGATGGAGGGCGGGAGGTGGGGATGTCTGGGGTGGGTGTAGTTTTTTTGGGAAAAATGGAGACAACTATACTTGAACAATAAGAACAAAATAAATAAATAAATATCAAAAAGTGACAGGTGCAAAAAGCTTAAAAATATTTGAGTCTTCGCTTTATTAATTTTAATTAATATTGTAATATCAAATGATATGTACAGCAATCTACACAATATCTGGAGAAAAGAGTTTTAATATATTTTGGTTATTTAAGAGAGACAACAACAGAAAAAAATGTTGACCGACCAAAATATGGATATCTGGCAGGATTGAGAGATGACTGTGGATGAACTACCTTGTTAATTGGAAGAACGTTAGAGGGCATATTCACCTTGTTGATGGAACTAAGTAGAGTTAAGATGTCATCTTTCTTCATGGTAACTTCTCGGGAGCTGCGGGCCTGGAAGTCATATAAAGCTATAACTCTCTCTTCTTGAGCTACTCGCTTTACTGGTACAGCCTGTTGTTGCTAAATAAAAACAGGAAGAAGACCATGTAAGTTACCCATTGGAAACATCTCTCTATAGAACCTAACAGTGTGTGTGTGTGTGGGGGGGGGGGGGGGGGTGCTGTCTCTGGTCCTGACAGAGAAAGGAACCTCTGGCTAGAGCTTCTTAAGTGGCTGACAGTAACAGAGAGAGATCACAACAGGTCATTTTCAGAGATGCTGCTCCATCTTAACAATTCTCAGGGGACAAGAAGGCTGGGCAATAAGAATACCGAGTGAGCAAGTGAGTATGTATTTTGTTGGAAATACATTAAATGCTCCAAGCCACCGTCTCTTAAAACAGGTATTAAATGATTATACACATCAATGTTTCAGAATATTGTTTGAGAAAGCTAAAAGCCCATTATCTACCTCTCATCACTTTCTCCATTTCCTGGGCCTCCATGAGTAATCTTTCTAACCTCTTAACCTTTAACATTATATAACAATGAACAGTGGACTTTCCTTTTAGACATGAATGATATACAGCACAAGAAAGGTCACAGAATTTTAAAAATTGGTAACATGAACTGAGATAAAATATATCTTGTATCTCCCTTTAGCAAGCAACCTGCTCTTCAAGGTAGTCCCTGAATTTTATTTTCTGCAAATATCATATCTCTGAGAGAATGAACAAAATAAGCATTCCATAAGTAATGACCACACATTCAGATTAGTGAAACAGGTGTACCATTCCTTACAGAATCCTCTGGTTTTATATCATTCGAGTATGGTGTTTTCTCATAACAAGCAGTGCTTAAATGTTCTTGTTTAGGTACCCACTGTGCACAGCTTGGCAAAGAAGCTCCATCAGTGTATACTGACTTGACATAATGAGTTTATGTCTTTTTTTCTACTCCCAGTGTATGTTTCAAGCTTCTCAGTGGAATCATTTCAGTATAAGAAGTGTTTCTCTTTTACATCTACACACAGAAAACACTGATATCATTTAGTGATTCCAGACTCCTCACTCTTCAGGACATTACTTTTCACCTTGCACCCTAACCGTTCTCACATTCTCAACCATTTGCATTTCCTATATCCCAAATATACTTCTTTATTTTGTGCTTTGGTTCATTTTTTTTCTTATTTTATTGACCAAAAAATCCTTCTCTTTGTCTGCACAGTAAACCACCTTTAAAAAAATTATTCAGATAAAGTGACATTAAAAATTTCCAATATTTTAGTGCTCATTTTGGAAAAATGAAATACTATTTTCCTTGACACACTTTTTCCTGTTCATATATCTATTACATGCATTTATTTGTTTAAATTTGTGACACTCTACAGACTGTAATTTTCATGCAAATCAGGATTATTTTTATTCATGCTTGCAGTTGGTAGATATTTGACAAATGTTTGTATATAAAAAACTAAGAAAGGAAGGAAATGAATCAAAAAGGAATATATGAGGGAGAGATGCAAATTAAAGAAATAATAAAGAAAGAATAGTGAAAATATAAAAGGAAGAAAAAAGGAAAACAAAAATACCACTTATTTAGAAATTCTTGTGTACTAAATCTCTTTAGATGCCATGAAGATGCTATAATTTCTGCATGTAAAGACCATAGAACTTACTATTTTCTTCACAACTGTATCCTGGTTTATAGAAAATAAAAATAAGTAATAAAGAGAGTTATTTTTTTTTAGTTGTGGGAATTGTGATTCTTGTTATTTCTAAGTTTTTCTTACCTGGCAAGTTTCTGCCAGATCCCGTAGAGCTTGCATACTGTTTCCAAATGCATTAAGATCCACTAGGAAGGCTTCATGCTTCTTTACAAGCACCTGGATTTGTTGATGGAAAGATCATCAGAAACAGTCCAGAAAGATCAGTAAGCATTCTGGGGGATGCTCCAAATATTACTTTGGATTATTCTAGTTGTCCTAATTCCTGGTAAGAGATATATTTTATTTAATATAAATATTTTAATCCTATATTTATAAATATCAAGAAAACAGAAGTTAAAAATAAATAACTCTTACATTTTGCAACAGGATGATTGGGCCTGTAGAATATTATGCTTGGTGAATTAAGTTAGTCAGTGAAAGAAACATATCACATGATCTCACTCACATGTGGAATCAAGTAAACATAATAAACTAATGAACAAAATAGAAACAGAAGCTTAGATACATAAAACAGACTGGCAGCTGCCAGAAAGAAGGTGGGAGAATGGGATGAAAGGTGGTAAAAGGATTATCCAAAGAATAATTATTCACAGCCCATAGACATGGACAACCATGTGGGGATTGACTTGGTGAGGGAAGAGGGTGGGACTGGGAAGAGGTGGGGAAAGGGAGAAAAAGTGGGAATAACTTAACAATTTAAACAATTAAAAAAGAGTGTTCATGGAAATAATACAAAGCATTAAGGCTCTGAAATAAAGAATAATGAAAATACAAAAATGTGTAATAAATGACTTAACATGTATTAGTTGATTAGATAGCAGTGAAACTCTTTAGGGTTTAGATTTGGAGGCACTAGGAACTTACAATGTGAAAAAAATCTGGGTCTTGCAGGACAGTGTGGGCCAGTTTTGACCCAATGTTGTATATTCATTATATAATAGTAAATTATATTCTCTGTATTTAAGGACTAAAGATATTCTGAACTTGTTTTTCTATTAATAAGAGGTTTAGATTGATAGCCAAGTATTGAATTATAGTTATTATAGTCCATCCATTTTAATGACAAAGTTCTGGAGATGAATTATGGTGGTGGTTGCACAGCAGTGTAAATGTGCCTAATGCCACTGAACTGTGCACTTACAAATGGTTAAAATGGGAGAGATCAAAGATGGCAGAGGAGTGAGTGGAAGCTCTACTAACTTCCTCCCAGGACCAATCTGGAATTATAACTAAATTGTGGAGAAATCTAGAATAAGCAATTGAACAATAGCAAGAGAGAAGACTTATACCCATGAACAGACAGAAGAAACAGCTTCACCACATGACTGGTACAGAGTTCAGAATAGAGAGCTGAATGGGTTTCCATGGGCATCAGTTGAAGTGCTGGAAAAATATTTCAGTGGCTGGGGGGATGCCCCTGAGAAATGTGGATTCTAAACCCAAAGCTGGCCTCTCCAGCCTACAGCACCAGAGTTGGAAGAGTACCCAGATAACATCCAATGGTGGAAAAACAGCAGAGTTTCTCTCTGCCAGGGACAAACAGCTGGAGATGCAGAGAGCCTTTTAGTGGGCCAATGCATAAATTTTAATTTGCAGCCACTTACCCTGGTCTCTGGAAAATGGAGGGCAAAGAGGGATAGACGCCTGAAGGGAGATTTGGGCTGGTGGATTTGGGGAGAGAACTGAGAGGGCAGTTGCCAGGATCTTGGTGCTTAGTCATCTCCCATACTGTGGAAGCTCTCTTGCTCAGGGAGACCACCCCCTCCTAGTGGCATCAGCTTGAGGAGAAGCAATAACTTCACCCACAGGAATTACTCTGCCCCACCCTGTGGTGCTTAAGCCTAACTGCTGATTACAGAATGACTAGACTGACAACTGAAGAAGTCAGTCATAGACCGTGGATCCCTGGTAGTCTTGAACAGGATGCCTAAGTTCAAACTGGGACACCACCTGACATCACCAGAGGCAGAAACAGAAAAAAAAAAAGTAGTAAATACTAGATGCTACTGAGAAGAAATCCACCATGGTCTACTTCTTTGATTTGTGATATTTTCTCTCTTGCATAGTTTTTAACCCCCACTTCTTATCCCTCAAGTTTGTGCATATTAAGTCAGATTTTATATTATAGTTTATTTCAGATCTCCTATTTTGTTTCTCCTTTATTTTACCCCATTGCACCTTCTTACTTTGTCTTCTCTTTTTTGTTTTAAATTTCATTTTCTTTCTTGCTACAACTTGTTTCCATTCAGCATCCTTAGTATTTCTCCCTGTTCCAGCCTCTCAAAACCATTATTCTTGTCATTGCTCATCTCACATTACTTTTCCTGCTCTTAAAACACTTGTGTTCTCTCTCCATCTTTATCAATATTTGCTTGTTTGTTTATTTTTGTGAATAGAGTGGTTGTTGTTATTGCATTTATTTAATTTTATCTCAATGTTCACTATTTTAGTATTTCAAATCACAAATTTTACAGTTCTCCTCTCTTACTCCATTCTGCCTTCCTCCTGCACTTTTTTTGTCTCAAATTTTAATTTTTCCTTGTCTAATCTTGGTTTTTATTCCTTACTCAGTATTCTTTCTCCCACTATCATCTCAAAATCACTTTCCTTCCTCTACAAATCTCTGAAGTTTTTCCTACTTTGTTTTCACCCTCTTACTCCCATCACACCTATAAAAATGTTAGAGGAGGAGGGAGACAGATGATAGGGGATAATGTGGGGGCCATCAAAAAACATGTATGAAAGACACATGGATAAAGCCAAAGGGGTTGGATATCAAGGGTAGGATGTGGAGATGGGTGAGGAGGAGGGCATGGTGGTGTGAAAATGGAGACAACTGTGCTTAAATAACAATAACTTTTTTTAATGTTAGCTCATTTGATATTGATAGTTCTGTGCTGGATCTTTTTCTCCAATTTGGTTCCTATATATTTTTATTTATTTGCTTATTGTTTTTTCTTTTTTCTTTCTCTCTTTATTTTTTAAAATTTCTGTTTAAACCTAATACTATATGATCCCCTTCTCTTGCTCCATTCCACCTTCTTCATTCCTTTTATTATTTATGATGTAAATTTATCTTTATTTCTGTGTCTGCCTCCAATTCCCTACTCTTATTACTGATCCTCTCTCTACCCTCCCCAAATCATTTTTGAGTTAGTCATCTTATATTCTTTTCTCCTTTATTACAATAATCTTAATCTATTTACACTCATTAATACTGGCTCATTAACTGTTGATAATGTGATTGTGGGTGGGGGTTATTTTTGAGGGTGTGGAATTGTTACCTGGGTTGTGTGGTTTTGATTGGGCAGTGCCCACACAACAGCATGCAAGATGTAGAAGGCAGAGTGACTCTCAGTCAGAGAACCAGAGGAAAGTATCAACCATAGAATGACTCAACAATCAAAACTCAATTACAATCAGAAAGCCTACATAAATGGCAAAAAGTCTTCCCAAGAGCATCAAGCCCCGGAGATCAAGTAGACTGCATCACTGAATCTCACAGGTCTCCTACTGTGGAAGTTTATGCCACAAAGACAGAGAGTCAAAGCAGATCAATCTAAGAAGCAGAAGTTAGCAAGAAGAATACCCCCTAAAATAAGAGGACAAAGAAACAACCCTAATCAAAAGGAAAGGAGGAACCCCCAGAAAGGGTGCTAAATGAAATCAAGGCAAGTAAACTATCATACACTGAATTCAAAATAATAGTTATAGTGATGCTCATGAGCTCAGTGAGAACTACAAAGACCTACAGGTAAGGTACAAGGAACTTACTGAAAAATACATTGGCATGAAAAAAGACATAGAAACAATCAATAGGTGACAGGAGGAAATGAATAATACAATTTCTGAGTTAAAAAACACAGTAGGAGTTAAAAACAGACTACTTGAAGCAGAGGATCAAATCAGTGAGTTGGAAGGCAAGGGAGAAAAAAAATTCCCAAAGCAACAAAATGAAAAAGACTCAAAAAGAATGAAGAGACTTTAAGGGACCTGAAAGACAATATAAAATGTAGTAATATCCACATCATAGGAATAGCAGAAAGAGAATAAGAGGAGCAAGGTGTAGAACACCTGTTTAAAAAAGTAATGACAGAAAACTTTCCTAATTGATGAGGAAAAAAATCATGTGAGTCTAGAAAACACAGAGGGTCCCAATCAAAATGAACACAAAGAGGCACACTCCAAGACACATCATAATTAAAATGGAAAATTTTAAAGACAAAGGAAGAATATTAAAGTCAGCAAGAGAGAAACAGCTAGTAAATTATAAGGGATCCCTGAAAATGTTATTAGCTGACTATTCAACAGAAATGCTACAAGCCAAAAGGGAATAGCAAGAAATTCCAAGTAATGAAAAGCAAAGGCCTGCAAACAAGACTATTCTACCCAGCAAGACTCACATTTAAAATGGAAGGCAAAGTAAAGAGCTTCCCAGGAGCCACCCCCTCCCCAAAAGCTCAAAGAACCCATCTTCACCAAAAACAACATTATAAGAGATGCTAAAGGGACTGCTTTAAGAAGATGAAGAAAAAGTGAGAGCAATGAAGATGTGTACAACAGGAAAAAAGTCAATGAATAAGTACCTATCAATTATAACATTAAATATAAATAGATTAAATGCTTCAATCAAAAGACACAGGGTAGATGAATGAATAACAATGATCCTCATATATGCTGTCTACAAGTAACTCACCTCAGAACAAAAGATCTACACAGACTGAAAGTGAAGGGCTGGAAAAATATTTCAAGAAAATGGACTGAAAAAAAGAAGCTGGAGTAACAATACTTTATCAGTCAAAACAGCATTTAAAACAAAGTCCACAAAAAGAGACAATGGAGGATACTATATAATACATAAGGGAAAAATCCAACAAGAAGCTATAACCCTTGTAAATTCATATGCACCTAACATAGAAGCAGCAAAATACATAAGGAAAATCTTGGAGGCCTTCAAGAAAGATATCCATGACTTCCAGCCAAAATGGAGGTGTAGGTAGATTCACTGTGCTTCCTCACACAACCAAAAGGACAATAACAATTTTAAAACAAACAAACAGACAAACAAACAAAAACAGAACTGACAGAAAACTGAACTGTGTGGAAGTCTGACAACCAAGGAGTTAAAGAAGACATATTCATCCAGACCTGTAGGAGAGGCAGAGACAAGCCGGTTAGAGAGGACCCATGGCAAGGCAATGGCTAGAGGACCAGGGCAGGCAAGGTGGTGGCAGCAGATCCAGTGAGGCAGCAGGTAGTAGAGCGGGGAGCAAAGGCTGCAGCTGGCCGAGAAGGCAGCAGCTGGCAGAACTGGCCACACAGCAGATTGTGGACTGGGTGGTCCCCCATTCGCCCACAGATAAACCGGGAGGAACAACTAGGGAGGGAAACAGACCTTGCAACCAAGGGCTCCTGCAAAGGGAAGTAAAGCCTCAAACCACTGATTGAAAATACCTGTGGGGGTTGAGGCAGTGGGAGAAAACCCAAGCCTCACAGGAGAGCTTGTTGGAGAGACCTGTGGGGTCCTAGAATGTACAAAAGCCCATCTAAGTGAGAATCAGCACCAGAAGGGCCCAGTTTGCTTGTGGGAAGCAGGGGAAGTGACTGAAAGCTGGCAGAGAGCAGAGCAAGTGCTAGTTACTTCTCGGACCAACACCCCCCCCACACACACACACAGCATCACAACACAGCAGTGTGGGTTACCCTGCCCTGGTGAACACCTAAGGCTCTGCCCCTCACTATGTACCAGGCACATCAAGACAAAATAAATGGTGCAAATGAAAGAACAGATCAAAGCTCCAGAACAAATACAACTAAGTGATGAAAAGATAGCCAACCTATCAGATGCACAGTTCAAAACATTGGTAATCAGGATGCTACAGAATTGGCTGAATTTGGTCACAAACTACGTGAAATAATGAAGGCTACGCTAAGTGAAATAAAGAAAAATGCACAGCGAACCAATAATGATGGGAAGGAAACCAGGACACAAATCAATGGTGTGGACCAGAAGGAAGAAAGAAACATCCAGCCAGAAAAGAATGAAGAAACAAGAACTCAAAAACATCAGGAGAGGCTTAGGAACTTCCAGGACATATTTAAATGTTCCAACATCTGAATTATAGGGGTACCAGGAGAAGAAGAGGAAGAGCAACAAGTGGAAAACTTATTTGAACAAATAATAAAGGAGAACTTCCCCAATCTGGCAAAAAAAAAAAAAATAGACTTTCAGAAAGTCCAGGAAGCTTAGAGCATCCCAAAGAAGTTGGATCCAAGGAGGAACACCAAGGCACATCATAATTAGGTTACCCAAGATTAAAAATAAGAAGAGAATCCCAGAAGCAGCAAGAGAAAAGGAGATAGTTACCTACAAAGGAGTTCCCATCAGACTGTCAGCTGATTTCTCAAAAGAGACCTTGCAGACGAGAAGAGGCTAGAAAGAAGTATTCCAAGTTATAAAAGGCAAGGACCTAGCTCCAAGATTGGTCTATCCAGCAAAGATTTCTTTTAGAAATGGAAGGAAAGATAAAGTGCTTCTCAGATAAGGTCAAGTTCATCATCACCAAGCCCTTATTTTATGAAATGTTAAAGAGACATATCTAAGAAAAAGAAGATAAAAAATTATTAACAGTAAAATGACAACAAACTCACAGTTATTAACAACCACACCGACAACAAAAACAAAAGCAAACTAAGCAAACAACTAGAACAGGAACAGAACCACAGAAATGGCGATCACATGGAGGGTTAGCAACAGGGTAGTGGGAAGAGGAGAGAGGGGGAAAAGGTACAGAGAATAAGTAGCATAGATGGTAGGTAGAAAATAGAGAGGGGGAGGGTAAGAATAGTATAGGAAATTTAGAAGACAAAGAACTTATATGTACAACCCATGGCATGAACTAAAGGTGGGAGGAGGGGTATGGGAGGGAGGGCTGTGTAGGGTGAAGGAGTGAAAGGGGGGGAATGGGGCAACTGCAATAGCATAATCAATAAAATATATTTAAAAAAGAAAGATATCAACAGTAACACACTCATAGTAGTGGATTTTAACACCTCATTGTTAACAATGGGTAGATCTTCCAAGCAAAGAATCAACAAAGATATTGTGGCATTGAACAACATGCTACATCAAATAGATTTCATTGATATACACAGAAACTTTCAAACAAAAAAAGCAAAATATACAGTTTTTTAAATGTACATGAGACAATTTCAAGGCTATACCTTATGGTAGGTCACAAAACAAGCCTCAACAATCCTAAGTAAAATTGTAATTATATCAAGTATCTTCTCACATCAGGCTAGCTTGAAACTTGAAACCAACCTCAAGGAAAAAGACTCAAAAACATTCAAATCCATGGGGACTGAATAACTGTCTATTGAATAATGAATGGGTTAAAATTACATATAGGAAGAAACAAAAAAAATCTGCAAACAAATGAAAATGAACATACAACATCCCCAAATCTATGGGACACAGTGAGGGCAGTCCTGAGAAGGAAGTTCGTAACAATACAGGCCTACCAAAAAAAGATAGAAACATTTCAAATAAACAATGTAACCCTACATCTACAAAATATGGAGGAACAACAACAAACAAAGTCCAGACAGAATAGATGGAAGGAAATATTCAAGATGGGGGCAGAATTAAATGACATAGAGACTAAAAGAAAAATTCAAAGTATCAATAAATCCAGGAGTAAGTTTTCTGAAAAGATAAACAAAATCAATAAACCTTTAACCAGACTCAAGAAAGAAAGAAAGAAAGAAAGAAAGAAAGAAAGAAAGAAAGAAAGAAAGAGAAAGAAAGAAACCCAAATAATAAAATCAGAACAGAAAGAGAATAAATTAAAAATGATACCACAGAAATATACAGGATTGTAAGAAATTACTATGAACAACAAAATTCCAAGAAATTTGATATTCTGGGCAAATTGGATAACTTTATAGAAGCATATATCTTCCAAATCAAAGACAAGAAGAAGCAGGAAGCCTGAATAGATGAATAACAATTAGTGAAATTGAAGCAGTAATAAAAAAACTCCTAGCATACAAAAGACCTGTGGATGGCTTCACAGGCAAATTATACCCAACATTTAAGTAAAGCTTACTCCTATCCCTCTCAAACTACTCCAAACACTCAAGAAGAAGGAAGATTGCCAAATTCTTTTTATGAGGCCAGTATTATCCTAATTTCAAAGCCAGGAAAAGACACAACAAAGAGAGAAAGCTACAGGGCAATATTGTGGATGAATATAGTTGCTAAAATTCTCAACAAAATATTGACAAACTGGATTAAGCAATACATTGAAAAGGCCATACACCAAGATCAAGTGGGATTCACTCCAGGGATTCAAGGATGGTACAATATTCGCAAATCAACAAACATAATACACCATATAAAGAAAAAGAAAGACAAAAACCACATGATCATATCAATAAATGCTGAAAAAGCATTTGATAAAATACAACACCCATCCACTATAAAAATACTCAGCAAAGTGGCAATAGAGGGAGAATACTTCAACATAATAAAGGCCATATATGAAAAACCTAGAGATAACGCCATGCTCAACAGGCAAAAACTAAAAGCTTTCCCAAGATCAGGAACAAGAGAAGGATGTCTGCTTTCACAACTGTTTTCCAACATAATATGGATGTTCTAGCCACAGTGTTCAGACAAGAAAAGGAAATAACAAGCCCACAAATTGAAAAGAAGGAAATAAAAGTGTCATTGTTTGCAGTGACATGACAGCAAAGATAGAAGACCTTATAGGTTACACCAAAAAATTCCCCAATCTAATAAGTGAATTTGACAAAATAGGAGGATGTAAAGTCAATACTCAGAAGCTGAAGGCATTTTTGTACAACAGTGAAATAACAGAAACTAGAAAAAATAATTCTGTTTACTAGAGCAACAAGAAAAATAACCTACCATATGAAAAGATGCTCAGCAACACTAGCTGTCAGAGAGATGAAAATTAAAACCACAATGAGATACTGCTTCACATCAGTGAGAATGGTCATCATAACCAAAACAACAAACAACAGGGATTGGGGAGGATGTGGGAAAAAAGGCATCCTTGTGCACTGTTGCTGGGGATGCAGGCTGGTACAGCCATGGTGGAAAACAGTATGGAATTGCCTTTTGACCTGGCAATTCCACTGTTGGTATTATACCCTAAGAACCCTGAAACACCAATTCAAAAGAACCTGTGCACTCCAATGTTCAAAGCAGCACAATTCACAATAGCCAAGTGCTGGAAGCAACCTAAGTGCCCATCAGTAAATGAATGGGTCAAAAATGTACGGTATATTCACATGAAGGAATACTACACAGCAGAAAGAAAGAAGGAGCTCCTCCCCTTTGGGACAGCATGGATGGAACTGGAGAGCATTATGCTAAGTAAAATAAGCCAGGCAGTGAAAGAGAAATACCATATGATCTCACCTTTAACTGGAATCTAATCAACAAAACAAACAATCAAGCAAAATATAACAAAAGACATTGAGATGAAGAACAAACTGACAGTAATCAAAGGCGGGGGTAGGAGGGGATAATGAGGAGGAAGAGGTGTAGGGTTTTCAGGAACATATATAAAGGACACACGGGCAAAACCAAAAGGAGGTAAGATCAAGTGGGAAGTGTGGATAGCATGGGTGAGGAAGAGTGATGGGGAAAAAATGGAGACAACTGTACTTGAACGACAATAAAAAAAAGTTAATAAAAATAAAGTACCTAGGAATATACTTAACCAAGAAGGTAAAACCATGTATTCATAAAACTGTGGAAAACAAGAAAGAAATTAAGGAAGACACAACCAAAAGGAAGTATATGCCATGTTAATGGATTGGAAGAATCAACATCATTAAAATGTCCGTACTACCCAAAGCAATCTATAGATTCAACACAGCCCCTATTAAAATACTAATGATATATTTCACATATTTAGAACAAATATTTCAAAAAATTATATGAAACCATAAAAGATCTTGAATGACATCAGCAATTTTGAGAAAGAACAAAGTAGCAGATATCACAATACCTGACATCAAACTATACTATAAGGTCACTGTAGTCAAAACAGTCTGATACTGGTATAAGAACAGACACACAGATGAAATGGAACAGAATATTCAGCCCAGAAATAAATACAAATCTCTATGGTCAATTCACACATGACAAAGGGGCAGAAGCATAAAATGGAGTAATAATAGCCTCTTCAACAAATGGTGCTGGGACATCTGAAACAGTACATTAAAAAAAAAAAATGAAACTTGACCACCCATTTACACCATACACCAGAATAAACTCAAAATGTATAAAAGACTTGAACATAAGCCACAACACCATAAAGGTCCTAGAGGAAAACATAGGTAGTAAAATTTCAGATATCCCACACAGCAATAATTTCACCAACATATCCTCTAAGGCAAGGGAAATGAAAGAATAAATAAATGGGACTACATCAAAGTTAAAAGTTTCTGCACAGCTATAGAAAACATTATCAAAATGAAAAGGGAGCCAACTGTAGCAAAAAACATATTTTCCAACAATGTCTCAGACAAGGGTTTGATCTTCAAAATATACAAAGAACTCACATGACTCAATGCCAGGAAGACAAACAATCCAATTAAAAATGGGTGAAGGACTTGAAGAGACACTTCTTCAGGGAGGACAAACAGAGGGTCCAGACTCATATGAAAAGATCCTCAGCATCACTAGCCATCAGAGAGATGCAAATTAAAACCACAATGAGATACTTTGTCACACTGGTCAGAATGGCTATCATTAACAAATCAACAAACGAGTGCTGGTGAGGAGCTGGAGAAAATGGAACCCTAGTGCACTGTTGGTGGGAATGCAGATCTGTGCAGCCACTGTAGAAAACAGAATGACTTTCCTCAAAAAAAACTAAAAAATTAACGGCCTTTTGACCCGTCAATTCCACTGTGGGATTATATCTAAGAATCCTGGAACACCAATTCAAAGGAACCTACACACCCCAATAGCAGCTTTATTTACAAAAGACAAGTGCTGGAAAAAGCCTAAGTGCCCATAAGTAAATGAGTCAGTCAAACAACTGTGGTACATTTACACAATTGAATACTACCCACCAGGAAGAAATAAGGATCTACTACTCTTAGGGACAGCATAGATTGGAAATGTTACACTAAGTGAAAAAATTCAATGGTGAAATACAAAAGAAAAACAAACAAACAAGGCAAAACAGAACCTGAGGCATGGAAACAAGGAACAGACTGGCACAGGCCACATGGGAGGGGGGATGAGGATATGGGAGGAAAGAAGTGGAAGGGCCTAGTTAATAAACAAATGTGGATGACCATGCACATTGACAACAGGGTGGGGATTGACTGTGGGAGGGCAGAGGAGAGCAATGGGGGAAAATTGGGACAATTGTAATAGAACAACAATAAAAAATGGTTAAAATGGAAAATTTTATCTCATAAATATTTTACCACAATGAAATATATATTATCTGTAAAAAATAACAAATTATATATATTTTCTTCAATCAACACAAAGTCAAAAGTGCAGAAGAATTTTATCAACACACACCATAGCTAAAAGTAGCTGCTGCTGATCATGGTACTTTGTGAGATTAAACATTCACATACATTTAGATGGTCATTTTAATTATTTCTGGTGCTGAAAGTTTATGAAATACTGTATCATCTTCCCATATAACAATGAGCAAAACAAAGAACTGACTATAAATGGTATTATGACCTTGGGTATTCTGCTTGTTCCAACATGTCTGTCTGAGTTTATTTCAAAAAAATAATTTAAGGAGATTACATGGTTATTTTGTGAAATCTCAAGGTTACTCCAGGAAGTTTAAAATGGGACCAAGAAAAGCATGAATTTCTCATGCCTGTCTGACTTTACATACTCTCTAGGGAATCTATGGATTTCTGTGTGATTAGGAAAATGTATCCTTTGGGACCTCTGCCAACTGTGAGTGTATCCCAGAAAATGAAGTCAAAAGACTATCATAGCACTGTAGAAACCCCAAATAACCTATCAGGACTTGTAAATATCTCACAGATTATTCCAGTACCATTTGGTGAGTACTAGACAATGTCCATTCCCATCTCTGCCTTACCCCAGCTGTTTCTTCATCAGCTCCATAGTTAGTGTTGTCTACAATAGGTTCTTTCTCTCTAATCCATGCTTCGGCTTCATGCAGGTCAGCCAGGTACTGCTGGAACTGGACATTAGCCTCTAGATCATTTTGCCTCCTAGCAGCTCGAGCCTGTAGAGACTGCATATTCTCATTCAAACTCTTTACCCTAGAGGCCACATCTTCTGCAGCAAAGTGTCCTATGGAGTAGTTACAAAAAAAGGTAATTGTTACTCTGATTAACATTCACTACAATTCAATTCTTTTGATAACCTTGGGGAGAGAAAAGGAGGTGTGAGGATGATGCTTATACTCAGTATGACATTTTACCTAAATTCCTGGAAATTGAAATGATGGGTGGTAATGAGGGATAGGCATATATGAGCAGTAGTGTATGTGTGTCTGGGTGGTAGTTAATTGGATGGTACGTTCTGTTATACAGACCTGAAAACAAAATTCCTACATGAGGGTGCTTCTCAAAGTTTCAAAAACATGTATCTCTGGACTAAACAGAACATTCAACAAATTTCTATTTCTTTTCATGAATTTATTACTATATAAATCTCTCTCTACCTAAACAATTGAAAACAGGACCGGGAACCGTAAAATGCAGTATTTTCAGAAATTAGGGAGAGGATTATGAATCCCAAGAGAAGGGAAAGAAGTGAGGTGTCCTATCATTGCCCCAGTTTATATTTGGGGCAGTTTCTAGGCTGTAGTGCTAGGAGGGTTAACCCAAAAAGACCTAGCAATCACACTGAGTTGAGGAGACAGAAATCAGATGTGGGGGAACATAAGGTAGGTAGAGCTTATAGAATTGAGTACTGAAGAGAAAGGTGTTACACAAAGATGGAGCTTCAAATATATGTAAATATATGCAAAGAATACTATACTGATTGCTTTAAAAATTTTAATCCCAGGATTATTTATAACTTTTAAATATGACAGGGATCACTTTAAACTTTCCTTAAATGGTGATATCTGTATGGATAGTTAACATATCAGAAATTGAAACAGAAAAAATTTAAATATATACACAAGTATTTATTCCATTAACAATAAAAGGGTGTCCGATCCACAGCCCATGGGCTGCATGCGCCCCAGGAGGGCTATGAATGCAGCCCAAAACAAAATTATAAATTTACTTAAAACATTATGAGATTCTTTTGCTTTTGTTGGTCTTTGTGTATTTAATGTGTGGCACAAGACAACTCTTCTTCCAGTGTGGCCCAGAGATGCCAAAAATTTGGACACCGTGCTTAGAGAAATGACCTTATCACATATCATGTAGACCTTGGAAAACTTCACCATACACTTATGAAAGAGTGAGTGTGAAAAAGTATAGGAAACTGTTCTGAGTGGCGTGAGCCTAGCTCCCACTCAGAAAGGCCAGTGGAAAGTGAGGTCCGATGCACAGGACGCACACCCATGGATAGGTTCTCCCATGGGCAATCAGGCCTGCATTGTACCTAGGCTGCTTTAAGACTTGCTTTTTGCTAAAACTCCCTCACCCTGAATTGAGGCAGCAGGTGTTTACTGTAACTTCTTAAAGTCTGTGCTAAACCTCCCCAGCATGGAGTGTAACTGGTTCAACCACTTCTGCCCTTGGACTGCAACAACATTCTCTTTGAAGTAATTAGCATCATTCTTTCCTTTGCTTTCTGTAAAAGAGAATGGGTGCACAGTAAATGAGGACCCTCCTCAATGTAATGTGCCCAGAAAAGCAAAAAATGCTTGTCAAGGCAAGGGTAGGCATGCTCTCCTCTTGAGAGAGTGGCCATGCCATCCCTTTTCCTCCACAGGACTAGGTAGTCTGTGTGAATTTGTCTCGTATCTCATCTACAATGCTGCAGACACTGCTTGTCAGTGTCTGCATCAAAAAGCCAATGTCTTTGCATCATTATGAAAACCACAAAACAAAAGTTAGAGAATCACCACTTTAAAATAAATGCACATGCATGTGTACACACACACCATAGAACTATAGCTAATAAAAAACATAGGACGTTCAGATGGCCAACAGACGTATGAAAAGATATTCAGTGTTACTAATCATCACAGAAATGCAAATTAAAACCACAAGAGGTAGCATATTATACTTGTCAGAACAGTTATCATCAATAAATCAACAAACAAATGATATGAAAAAAGTGGAACTCTTTTGTAATGTTGGTGGGAATGCAGACTGGTGTAGCCACTGTGGGAAGCAATGTGGAAATACTTCAGAAAATGAAAATGGGTATTCTTTTTGAGCCAGCAATCCCACTTATGGGAATATATCTGAAGGAACCCAAAACACTAATTCAAAAGAACATAAGCACTGCCATGTTCACTGTAGCATTATTACAATCTCCAAGATATGGAAGCAGCCCAAGTGCCCATCAATAGATGACTGGATAAAACAACTATGGGACATTTACACAATGGAATACTATTTAGCTATAAAAAAGAAAATTTTATCCTTTGTGACAGTATGGATGGACTTTGAGAACATTATGCTAAGTAAAATAAGCCAGTCAGAGAAAGACAAATACCATATGATTTCACTCATATATGGAATCTAATGAACAAACTGTACTAACAAGGAGAATGGGGTCAGACTCATAGATGGAGAGGAGAAAGACAGCTAATGGGGAAGAAAGATATGGGTTAGAAGGATTGAGCAAAAAGGAAAAAGGGCTCATGGACATGGATGACAGTGTGGTGATTGCTGCGGGGAGGGGGTTATAAGAGGACTAAAAGATAATATAAGAATACAATAAAGATTAAATTTTATTTTTAAATATTTTATTTATTTAGTTTTAGAGAGAGGGGAAGGGAGGGAGAAAGAGAGGAAGAGAAACATCAATGTGTGAGAGAAATGTCAATCGGTTGCCTCTCACACACCCCCAACTTGGGTCTTGGTCCTCAACCCAGGCATATGCCCAGACTGGGAACTGAACCAGTGAACTTTCAGTGCACAGACCAGAGATCAACCTACTGAGCCACACCAGTCAGGCCTAAAAATTATTTTAAAAAAAACAACATAGCATTCCACTGTGTAAATACACCACAGTTTTTTGATCCACTCATTTACTGATGGATACTTAGCTTGCTTCCAGCACTTGGCAATTGTAAATTGTGCTGCCATGAACATTGGGGTACATAAGTTCTTCTGAATTGTTGTTTCATGGTTCTCAGGGTATAGTCCCAACAGTGGAATTATGGGGTCAAAAGGCAGTTTCATATTTACTTTTCTAAGGATATTCCATACTGTTTTCCATAGTGGCTGTACCAGTCTTCACTGGAGGAGCTCCTAACCCTTTGTGACAGCTGGGATGGATATGAGGAACATTATGATAAATGAAATAAGTCATACAGTGAAAGAAAAATACCATATGATCTCACCTATAAGTGCAACCTAATCAACAAAATAAACAAGCAAACAAAATATAACCAGAAATATCAAAATTAATAACAAACTTACAGTAACCAGAGGGGACATGGGAAGGAATATTGGGTGGATTAGGAGGAAGGGTTGTCAAGGAACATTTATAAAGAACACATGGACAAAGCCAAAAGGGGGTAGGATAGAGGGTGGGAGGTTGGGAGGTCTGAGGTGGAGGGGAGGGGTGGTGGGGAAAAGGAGACAACTGTACTTGAACAATAAAAAATGATTTAAAAATTTCAAAAACAGCAAAAAGAAGTAAATAAACTTTTTTGTTTTCTCTGATACTTTTTAAGCACTTTATTAATTTTTATTGTTGTTCAAGTACAGTTGTCCCCATTCCCCCTCCCCACATTCCCCTCTGCCCCACTGACCCATCCATCCCCACCTCTCACCCTTGATCCTACATCCCTTTGCTTTTGCCCATGTGTCCTTTATACATATTCCTTGAAGACACTTCCCCTTTCTTTTCATCCATTATCCCCCTCCTCCTCCCTTCTGGTTACTGTCAGTTTATTCTTTATTTCAATGTGTAATAAATACACAGTTGCCCTGGCTGGTGTGGGTCAGTGAATTGAGTGCTGGCCTGTGAACCAAAAGGTTGATTGTTCAATTCCCACTCAGGGCACATGCCTGGGTTGCAGGCCAGGTCCCCAGTACAGGCTGATGGGAGGCAACCATATACTGATGTTTCTCTCCCTCTCTTTCTTTCCCCTCCCTTCTCTCTAAAAATAAATAAATAAAGTCCTTAAAAAGTACACAGTTAATCTAAAGAAAACAGAAACTGATGAACAACAGTGACAACAAAATACTCAAAATGTTAGATTTATATTTACCTGTATTGATAACCACTTTAAATGTATGTGGTTTAAATGTTACAGTTAAAAGGGAAAGATTACCAGATTGCATAAAATAAAAGCAAAGTCTGAGTTTATACTATCTATCTGCTTTATTTGTTTGTTATCCTTATACAAGGGCCATGCTAATCTCTGAATTGTTTCAATTCTAGTGTATGAGTTGCTGAAGCAAGCATAATAAGAAATCTCTTTTAAATGTAAAAAATTATAATGAAAGCAAAAGGTTGGAGAAATACATATCATGCAAACATGAGTCAAAGACAGAGTGACTATGTTAATGTTGTACTAAGTAGTCTTTAGTATATCACCAGAGCTATATCATAATGTTAAAAATTTAAATTCATCAATAAGATAAGCCTAAATATATAAGCAGCAACAGGGCTTCAACACACATGAAACTAAAAGAACTAAAGAGGGGCATAGACAACAGTATGGTGATTGTGGGGTGAGGGGTGAGTGGAGGTAGAAGAGTGTATGGGGGGATAAATGATAATGTAAAATACAATAAAAATTAACTATTAAAATGTAAAATGAAAAATAAAAGATATGAAAAGAAGAATAGATAAAATTGATAATTACATCTGGAGATTTCAAAAAAAGAAATAACATGAGTCACTATACTGAAATAGGCATCCCAAATAAATATTTTTAGGCTTGAATCACTCAACTGAGATCTGAACTTTTGTTTAGCAATCTGAATTTTAAATTATACTTTTGATAGCTGGATACTGGCTGGATACTGGCTGGCATCAACAGAGGGAAAAATCCCAATGTAATCTGCATTGGTTATACCACACCTGGTATATGATATTTGGTTCTGAACAACATTTAACCAGTAGGGGTTTCTGAAGATGAGAGAACAATAAGAGGAGAGATATTGAGAGTATTAAACTATCAAAAAAAGTAAAGAGTCAGTGTTATTTACCATAAAGATTATAAGACATTGGAAACTAAATATGCCTTCACGGACTTGGAACTTCCAATATGGGAAAAGGGCTTGATTTGTTTTATGTAGTTTTGTAATTTAAATTCTGAATTTTATAACTTCTACAGAAAATCACATTGATTATTATGATAATATATTTTATTTTAATAATTTTAGGTTTACATAAAAATAGAAATGATTGGCTCATGAGGCAGGGAGTTACCTGTTATTGGAATATACAAACATTGTGTCTGTCAGAAAAGCCCAAGGGGAATTCCTGCATTGGATGGTAACACAGATCAGACATCTTTAAATTCTCCTAAAACCCTAAAATTGAGTAAACTTTCTTCCAATAAGTTTGGCATAAGGCTGATTGTTCAACTCAATCTGAATCATACATACCTTCCTTTACCATTTTGTTTCCCCTCTCAGTTATCATGTGAATTCGTGGCTCATGGTTTGCAATGTCAGCCTGGATGACTTGATGTCTATTCAAAAGATTCTTTGAGGCAATCAGGTCCTTGCCTACAGATGAAAAGTAATTTCAATGTCTGGTATTCTAGTTTGAGGAATAAGAAGAGGTTACTCTACTCCATCGTAACTCTCAGACCTACAAGTTCTTTTCTTTGACATCCTAATCATTGAGTGAACTTCCTGAAATGTATGCCATTTGTCTGAATCAAATTTGCTTAGCTCTGTTATTTTCCTTGCATCTTTGTACTAAGAAAATTCAATTCCTTATCTTACAAAAGATGATAAATAAAGTACTGTTCTCTTTGGAAGACGGGTAGAAAGGCAAGTAACTTTCCAGCTTAAATTTCCAATATTATGCAACCAATTTTCTTTTAGAATACTGTTGTGCAAAAATCAGGATCTTCCACTTCTAATTTCTTTAGGTGTCAAGGAGTTATTAAATCCTCTAAATTTAGAGTTTTTCACCATGAAATTGCACAATGTTTTGAATTTTTGTTTTTAAGGATTGGAAATAATTTATAAAATGTGTCTCACACATTGCTTAACATTAATAAGCATATAACAAATATTATGTACTGTTAGTTTTCTCCATCTTTTTAGGTCCCCAGTGCATCCTTCTTGTCCCCATCTATGCTTCACCTATCTTACTTCCAAAAATGTCTTCCCTATACTTCACAGTAAATGTCTCTCCAGAAACTTTCTATGTCCATCCACCATTCAAAGAGATCTTTTCTCTTCCAGAAAGTTTTGCTGTACTAAGCTCTTCATTATCACCATTGTCTGAACCCTTATAGCTGTTCTCAATAAATTCATATTAAGTTTGCATTATATTTATATGCACTTTTTTCTCTATTTCAATGCAAATGTCCTGGCACTGACAATGGTAAACTGATAACTTCCAAAAAAAAAAAAGAAAAAGAAAAACATGTACCTTATCTGTTACTTTACCTCCTTTATACTTACAATATCTCATATAGTTATAAAAAAGATCCCCCAACAATATAAGTAACAACTCTTGCTACCTCATACACTAACCATGGTCACTCAACCAAGGACCTTGGCAATAACACAAGTTAGAGAAAGCAGCCAAGATCAGAGCACTCTAGCTTTTCCCAAAAGCCTGAAATTCATGGCACTGTTCAAGTCTGGTTTTAGGAAGTAAACTTTTAAGTACATATTTAAAAAAAAAATCTCATAAAAGATCGAAAAGAGCAAACTTTGCTCCACCAATACTCTATCTCAGATCTCTCAATTTGCAGAACTTGGAGCTCTCCTTAGGGCTCAACTTGCTCAGTTTGTACTAACCAAGGAAGGTAGAAGCTGCTGAAGGTTCAGTCTCTTGGATCCAGGCCTCCTCATCCTCTGTGTCTCTGCAAATCTGCTGTAGGTGAAGAAGGTCAATGAGCTTCTTTTTCCGGGTAGCCAGTGGTTCCTTCAGAGCCTCAAACCTGGACACCAGGTATTCCTGTCTTGCCCGTATGTTCCCAGCATCCGGATGACCTGTTTCTTCAAAATATGTTACCAGGTCTGTGATGGTGTCTACCTGTTCCTAAGGAAGAAATTGAATAGGTATCAAGAAATCATGTTATTTAGTAGAAAGAGATGACAGTTTGGTGTAGAGACGGCATGGAGAGAGAATCAGCTCCCATATGTACTGTGTTAGGACTTCAAATTAGTGAAATAAAATGGAAGGGGTTGTTATATTGAGAACCATTTCATCAATCTAAGAGTTATTTATGGGAAAGTAGCTTTCAAAACATATTTTAGAAGGAAAAAAAATATTTGTGGAGCATGCCAAAGAAATAAAAAATATCAGAACTACAGGACCTTAATTGTTGTGGCCCTAAGGAAAATGATGAGGAGCATTTTCAATCTCAGTTCACCTTTCATCCTCTTTCTCTCCATTTAAAATGAACTACAATTATGAATAACATAGACGCTACTGGGACTTTGGTTTGTTGCATAACAGGAACAGTGCCTATGAGATGAAATGTGATGTCAAAAAACAAATGTCAAAGAAATTCAAAGGCACTGCCTTGGTCAATACCTAGTTGTGTGAATTGGAATAAATCACAGTCCCATTTGGGCCATTATATAATAAAGAAGAAATACAGAAATAGAGTTTCAAAACTCTTCCTAGAAATGAAATGTTAATTGTATTTCTATATGCTAAAATAGGCACAAAAGATGTACTCCATCTTATTGGTGAGGTCAAATATAGATGGTCTGCAGAAAAAAGTATGTAGGATTTTTATTTGTCTGCTTGTTTCATAATTTTGTTGGGGTAAGGGAAAGCAGTAAATAAAAGTTCCTTCAACAGATAGGTGGACAATAAGCATTGGTTTCACTTATTCTATTTTGATATCCAATTCTCAACTCATAAATGTTTTGATGTAACTTTTCTCAATTTGGAACAAAACATTAACCATCAACAGCTTCTCAAAACATATACTCACTTCTCCATAAAAAAATTAAAGTCTCTATAAATAATTAAGATTAATATCTCTCACTAGCCAACTGTTCTCATCTCTTAGGGCATTTTAACTTTGGAAAACATAGTAGTGTAATAGAGTGATTTTGAAACATCATAATTATCATCATCATTATGTATTGATGCATTATTTGAAAACTGTAATGTAGTCCAAAATGCCCTGAAGAAGATAAAAGACTTTATATAGATTTTGTTTTTCTACCTCAGTCTTTTACTTTGCTCCAAACTCCTTCAAGTCGTTCTTAGAGCTATATAAATGAGGTTTTTTGCTCTGTGTTCTGTAGATTATTCTGTCTTGGCCTATTTCACCCAAAGTGACCAAAAATCAGATATCATGAAAGTGTAATGTTTCTAATAAGAAAGGTTAGTGAGACCTAGGAAACAGCAGAATCATTTTTAAACATGAGCTAAGATTCATAGGGTTGAGAAACTGAGTCAACTTGAAGTAGATTTCCACTGAGGTTTTAAAAAATCACATTTAGTTTTTATAGAAACTTACTGGATAAATTTATTTAAAATAATAGTCTGATGAAAGCACACCAAGGGTGTAACCCAAACTAAGAGCCTAGACATATCTATGACAGATTTGTCCCTGATGTTAATTTGTGAAGTTGCTTCACTTGTACAGGTTTCAAATCTCTGAACAAATCAACAAAATATAGTAGTATTAAAGATATGTTCAAACTTTTAATCACAGAATGCTCAAACAAGAAGAGGAAATTGTATCCAAACCTTTATTTTATAGGATAAATAAAGGTGTGAAAAGGTAAAAGACACACCAAAGATCAGAAAACTAGCAATTGACAGACTATATATAAAGTCCATATTTCTGGATTGAGTGTGCAGTATTATATTAAGAAAAGTCAATAAAGTATTATATCAACCATGGGGTTCTGACAAGAGACACCAGGTAATCTTTATTTTGTTTATCTCTTTCTTTTAATAATAATTACTTATTATGAGTTTTTTCAGAGCATATATAACTGTTTTGGCCTACATCTGGTCAAAGAGCTAGCAACAAACCTGACGAGTAGCCACACCAGATTCCAAGAGGTTGTGTTTCCTGAGTAGATTCTGTACATCAGCCAGGCCTTTCCCATAATCCTCAGAGGTAGCCTGACACTCCACCTCCTCAAGCCAGTGCTTAAGGTCTTCTGCATTATTTTCAAATTGCAGCTGCTTGTTAGCTTCATATAACTGAGTCCCTGGGAGAAGACATTAAGTATAAGACAGGTACCATGACTACTTCTTTTTTCTTTTTCTATTTTTCATTTTTATTTATTTTTAAAAATATTTTTTATTTTTATTGCTGCTCAAGTACAATTTTCTGCCTTTTCTCCCCAACCCTCCAAGCACTGCAGCCTTTCCCACTTTCCTCCCACTTCCACCCCCCTTGTTATTGTCCATGTATGTTTTTAATGTATTCTTTTTTTATTTTAATTGTTGTTCAACTACAGTTTTCTGCCTTTTACCCCCATCCAAGCCCACCCTCCCAGCCCTTACCACCTCCCTCTCATTTCCACCACCCCCTTGTTATTGTCCATGTGTCCTTTATACTTGTTCCTGCAAATCCTTCCCCTTTACCCCTGAAATTCCCTCCCCTCTCCCCTCTGGTCATGGTCAGCCTGTTCTCAATTTCAGTGTCTTTGGTTATATTTTATTTGTTTGTTTGTTTTATTGATTAGGTTCCTGTTAAAGGTGAAATCATATGGTATTTATCTTTCACTGCCTGCCTTATTTTATTTAGCATAATGCTTTCCAGTTCCATTCATGCTGTTGCAAAGGGTAGGAGCTTCTATTCTCTTTCTGCTGCATAGAATTCCGTTGTGTAAATGTACCATAGTTTTTTGATCCATTCATTTACTGATGGGCATTTAGGTCGCTTCCAGCACTTGGCTATGGTAAATTGTGCTGCTATGAACATTGGGGTGCATAGATTCTTTTGGATTGGTGTTTCAGAGTTCTTACAATATAATCCTAGCAGTGGAATTGCTGGGTCAAAAGACAGATCCATTTTTAGTTTTCTTAGGAAATTCCATACTGTTTTCCATAGTGGTTGTACCAGTCTGCAATCCCACCAACAGTGCACTAAGGTTCCCTTTTCTCCACAACCTCTCCAGCACTTGTTGTCTGTTGCTTTGTTTATGATGGCCATTCTGACCTGTGTGAAGTGGTATCTCATTGTGGTTTTAATTTGCATCTCTCTGATAGCTAGCAATACTGAACATCTTTTCATGTGCCTCTGGACCCTCTGTATGTCCTCCTTGAAGAAGTGCCATGATTACTTCTAATTACCAAATAATATACCTTCCATAAAATTGAGAAATTTAATATTTTGATAATCCAATGTGAAAATGTTTAGCTATCATATATAATCATACAAGAAGCCAACTTAAATTTGTACAGCTTGGTGGTATTTGATTTTGACAAAGTAGTGTTCTCAAAACTAAACAAACAAAAAACCCCAGTAAGTTCATTCCCAGTGAGGTACAGTGCTGTTGTCTTCAATTTTAAACAGCCTGGGTATTTTCACACGACATTTCTTGCTTTATATTTAGACTTCCTTTTCAAAGGGATTCAAATCCAAATACTGCACTTTCCAAGATAAGTAGAAAACTTAGGGTTAGTTCAGTTTAAAATTTTGAATTCTCTTTTTATAGATTTTTTTTCACAACTTTGTTAGCCCCTTCTTAGTCCTTATTCTTCATCACAAACCATGCCCCACAAATTTTCTCTTCCAAAAATTTCTTGATTATGTACACTGTTCCAAAACTTGTTATTCTATGATCTTATAGGAATGATTTACAATATTTCTGTGTAGCAATTACTATATCTCTTGATGGTGGTGAATTGTTGAAATTTCTTATTGTTATAGTCAAGCTATTTTTTTTCCTAAACCAAAAATCAGAAAGTCATCAAACAAAATCAGTATGCTATACCTATTCTATAATGAGGGCAAAGTCATATCTACAGAGGATGTTTAGAACAGGGACAATATTAACAGGAGAACCTCATCATTTGTGTTAATTATGATTATTGATTAATTGTCCACTGGAAAAGGTGAGTTAATATATTAGTAGAAACATTCCAGTCATGTGTGGAAAAAAATTTAAGAGCTTACAGTACAGCCTGAGCACTTCAAAAAAGGAAAAATGTCATCAAGTGCAATTTATAAAATGAAATATTGTGGGAACATCACATGTGGCACTGACAATCTTATTTTAATGTTTAATTTACCTGGGTCATTATATCTTGTTGTGATTATGGAACTAAAATATGTAAAACAATTTAAGGACACTAGTTTTAGGTGCATAGACAATACAGAATTCATGCTTGCTGTATATTCATTCAAGAAATAATATAAAAAGTTAAAAGGGGAAAACAGAGGTAGTTTAAGTAAAAAAAATACTACATGTATGAAGAAGACCTAAAATTTTGTAAATATGTAGTGTTATAAATTTAGGCTAAATTTTGAAAACGCTGTGACCAATGGAAAAAGACACAGTGAAGCAAATAAGAAGCATCTTCTCTTATAGAGGTCACAAGGCAAATGGAAGGTGATAAAGGTGAAACTGGTTATGTTTCAAAATCTAAAAATTAGCCTTTCAACAAAGCCTCTGCTTCTAACCTTTCTGTGCTGTAGCCTCCAACAGTTCTTTCCAGAGGCTTGCAACTTCACTCACACGAGCAGCCACACTGTCAGAGGCATAGTGGCCACCCTCAATCATCTCCTGACCAGTTTTTTCCAGGTTATTGAGCAGGATCTCATTAGCTGCCAGTTCTTCTTCAAAGACTTGCTGCTTTTGAACCCGGCTCTTCAAGTTTTGTGTATCCTAAGACCAGGTGGAATAAAAAAGAAAGAAGAGGAAACAATTACTTGAAGAATGAGCGGAAAACATTTTAAAGACAGCAGTTATTTCTTACTGTGTACTAAGAAGATAAAAGGCAGAACTGTCCTCTAAGTATAGAGACAGAGAATACTTAGCAAACTCACAGGACCAATTCTTTTTTTTTTCTTCCTTTTTTAAAAATTATTGTTCAAGTACAGTTGTCTCCATCTTGCCTCCACCACTACCCCACCCCACACATCCCCAACTCCCACCCTCAATTCTGCCTCTCTTTACCTTCATCCATGTGTTCTTTATACATGTTCTTTGATAATACTAAACATCCACCCCCTCCCACCATTATTCCTTTCACCCTCCCCTCTGGTAACTGTCAGTTTGTTCTTTATTTCAAAGTCTCTGACTATATTTTGCTTGCTTGTTTTGTTGATTAGGTTCCACTTATAGGTGAGATAATATGGTATTTGTCTTTCACTGCATGGCTTATTTCATCTACATAACGTTTTCCAGTTCCATCCTTGCTGTCGTGAAGGATAGGAAGCTCATTTTTCATTCTGCTGTGTAGTTATCCATTGTGTAAATATACCATAGGTTTTTGATCCACTCATTTACTGATGGGTACTTAGGTTGCTTCCAGCACTTGACTATTGTAAATTATAGTGCTATAAACACTGGGGTGCACAGGTTCTTTTGAATTGTTCTTTCAGGATTATTAAGGTATAATCCAAGCAGTGGAATTCTAGGCTCACAGTGCATCTCTATTTTTAGTTTTCTGAGGAAATTCCATACTGTTTTCTTGTTTAAAGTATATTTTATTGATTATGCGATTACAGTTTTGCCAATTTTTTTCTCCCCTTTACCCCCCTCTACTCTGCATCCTCAAGGACTCCAGCCTCACCCTCATTAGGTCATGCCCATGGGTTACACGTGTAAGTTGTTTGGTTTCTCTGTTTCCTATACAATTCTTAACCTTTCCCCATGTATTTATGCCTACCATTTATGCTTCTTATTGCTCGTACCTCCCCTCCACCACCATTCTTCCCCTCCTCCTTCCCACTGAAAACACTCCATGCGCTCTCCATTTCTCTGGTTCTGTTCCTGTTCTAGTTGTTTGTTTAGTTTTTGTTTTTATGTTCAGTTGTTGATAGTTATGAATTTGTTGTCATTTTACTGTTCATAGTTTTTTATCTTCTTCTATTTTTTAGATAAGTCCCTTTAACATTTCATAGAATAAGGGCTTGGTAGTGATGAATTCCTTTAACTTGACCTTATATGGGAAGCACTTTATCTACCCTCCAATTCTAAATGATAGCTTTGCTGGATAGAGTAATCTTGGATGTAGATCCTTGCCTTTCATGACTTTGAATATTTCTTTTCAGCCCCTTCTTGCCTGCAAGGTTTCTTTTGAGAAATCATTTGATAGTCTTAGGGGCACTCTTTGTAGGTAACTCTTTCCTTTCCTCTTCCTGCTTTTAAGATTCTCTCCTTATCTTTAATCTTGGGTAATGTAATTATGATGTGGCTTAGGGTACTCCTCTTTGGGTCCAATGTCTTTGGGACTCTCTGGGCTTCCTGAACTTTCTGGAAATCCATTTCCTTTGTCAAATTGGGGAAGTTTTCCTTTGTTATTTATTTTAAAATGTTTTCAACTTCTTGCTCTTGTTCTTCTCCTTCTGTCACCCCTATGATTTGGATGTTAGATTGTTTGAAGTTGTCCCATAGATTTCTAATTCTCTTGTCATTTTTTAAAGTTCTTATTTCTTTATTATGTTCTGGTTGGATGTCTATTTCTTCCTTTTGTTCTAAATCATTGATTTGACTCCTGGTTTCCTTTTCTTCACTGTTGAATCCATGTATATTTTGCTTTATTACACTTTGGGTAGCCTTCGTTTCTTCCTTCATTTTGTGACACAGCTCAATCAATTCAGTGAGCATCCTGATTACCGGTGTTTTTAAGTCTGCATCAGATAGGTTATCTATCTCCTTGTCACTTAGCTCTTTTTCTGGAGTTTTGATCTGTTCTTTCATTTGTGCTATATTTCTTTCTCTTGGTGCACTTGTTAAGTTGTAAGGGGAGGGGCCTTATGTATTCTCCAGGGCAGGGCAACCCTCTGTGCTGTCCATGATGCTGTCTGTGGGAGAGAGGTCAGAAAAGGAACAATGCTGCTTGTTTACTCTGCTCTAGCCCCACTTTCCAAGGAACTCTCCTATGAGACTGGTACTTTCTCTTATGTGGCAACTCCCACAGTATTTCTCCCACGTGGTAACCCCCTTTGAGTCTTTAGTTTCTCATTCAGCCATCCCCACCTTGCCCACACAGTCTGCTGCCTCACTGCACATCCTCTCTGCTCAGCAGCCCATCTCCCATCTCCACCCTTCCTAGTGGTCTGGGTGAATGTTTCTTTACCTCTTTGGTTGTCAGAGTTCCATGCAGCTTGATTTTCTGGCACTTCTGGTTGTTTATTAATTTTAAATTGGTTGTTATCCCTCTTTTGGTTGTGTGAGGAAGCAAAGCATTTCTACCTGCACCTCCATCTTGGCCAGAACTCCCATACTGTTTCCCACAGTACCTGCACCAGCCTGCTTCCCATTGTGTACTAAGGTTTCTTTTACTCCACAATTCTTTCTTTTATACACATGACAGATGTGGCTAATCTAGCCTTGTTTTTATTTCTACTGAGCCAGGATATTTTCTGAAGATCATTTTAAACACGACACCTCATATAAGAAATAACAGAGCTCTCATGAAGAATTAAAATTATATTCCATTTCTATCCTAGTATAGCTATCATCCATCTGTTTGCCCCATATAGAGAAGATCTGCAACCTAAATACACTGGAACCATAACTCCTTTACAGAACACAAGCAGATAGTGCCAATTTTAACAGAATAAAAGGTAAATATAAGGTAGTAGTTCTCATAGTTCTATTAAGATACACTACAAAAGGGTCTGAGGTATACATTTAAGACTAAATGATAATTCAGGATGTTCCCAAGTAACACAAACTAAACAACAAAAAGAAGAGGGAGAAAATTCAAACACACGTTCACCTTTTCAATAATTCATGCCTCTAATCTACTTATGTTAAACTGCCTTAAAAATAATTGGGTAACTTTAGAGAACTGATTTCACAATTTACATCCCTGGTTTTCTCTTCTATAAAATTAGGAGTTGTTCCTTTCTAGCTACAAAGTTTTATAAATTTATATTATACCAATCCCTTACATTGCTTTTGAGTTTCAGTAACTTCCAGTAAATTTATGTGTATATTATAATTAAACATACTGTCTTTTTACTATAAGGGTGTAGAGGGGAGCAGAAAACGTGATAAAGGGACAACAAAGAGCTAAATAAGGAGTAGTCCCTCTCTTGCCCAATTCTATTTAAGGACCATTGGAAATTTTGCTGGGGGGTGTGTTGGGGGGGTAAGAATAATGGATAGGGTATAGGAAAACCAGAAACTAGATTTTTTGGCTCTTAACTAGATGTAGCCTTAGGGAAATAACTGCCCTTCTCTAACATTCTGTCTCCTCATCTATAAAATGAGGTTTACTATCCTAACACTATGGTCCCTTCAGCTTAAAGTCTGTAATTCCATGAAACTAGGTTCTGATTAATATGTCAAGGGCTAGAAAACCCTTCCTACCTTATAATCTTCATCATCTGCCAACTTTTTCTTCTTGTTGATCCAGTTTTTCAGGTCATCTGAGTCCTGATACAGTTGCTGTAGACACAATGAATCCTCCAGCAATCTTCGTCGAGTGGCAGCCCTTTCACGTAGGGCATCCCGCCGAGCCAACAGCTGCAAAATCATGAGCAAACTCATTGTCAGCTAAACAAAGTAAGGACATATGAAATTCACTATTCGCATTGGTCAAGGTACCCTCACCACTCTCCCTGACACTAATGCACAGACAGGCACATATGAGCTATTGAACATACCCCATCCCGAAGAGCAGCAATATTCTCTGAATCATAATGATCATTGTCAATCAGTTTGTTTGCAGTCTTGTCTAATGTCTGAAAAACAAAACAAAACAAGACAAAACAGGGTTGTTTTACTTCAGCAACTGCTGAGTTTGTGGCCACAGTTTGGGAAGATAGTTGAAGAAGGAATCATGGTAGAGTTGAAGAGGTCCCACCTCTAATTTCTGTTATAAATTGTATTTCAAAATGTAGACTTCAGGTAAGTCAGTTACCTTTTCCGTGTGTGTGTGTGTATGTATATACACATAATAGCAAATTAATTCTGATGTCACAAGGTGAATATGTGATCTATTCTTACATTTTTAAAAGCAAGTACTATTGATATAGCCATGTTCAATGGTCAGTCCATCAATCTATTTATTTATCTATGATCTAACATGTATATATGCATTTATATCTAGTAATATAGTTATATCTATACCTATATTCCTGCTCAAATGAATAGAGGAGTCAAAATTGTAAAAGTAATTTTTTTAATATTTAGTTCATTTACAGTTGACATTTAATATCATGTCATATTAGTTTCAAGTGTACAGCATAGTGATTAGACAATTATATAATTTACAAAGATAATTCTAGTACTACCTCTTGATAATTATAGTAACCACCTGATACCATACAAATTTATTACAATATTGTTGACTATATATACTATGCTGAACTTTATAACCCCATGACCATTATGTAATTACCAATTTGTACTTATTCATCTTTTAAAATTTTTCACTTAGTTCCCTATCTCTCCCCCATCTGGCAACCATCAGTCTGTTCTCTGTATCTCTGAGTTTGTATCAAATGTGTTTGTTTGTTGATTTTGTACTTTAGATTCCACACATAAGTGAAATGATATGGTCAGTCTTTCTCTGACTGACTTAGTTCATTTAGTAATATACACTCTAGGTCCATCCATGCTGTTGCAAATGGTAATACTTCATTTTTTATGGACAAGTAATACTCCATTGTATATATGAACCATGTGTTCATTATCCACTCATCTACTGATGTGCATTTGGGTTGCTTCCATATCTTGGTTACTGTAAATAATTCTGCAATCCATATAAAGGAGCATATGTTCTTTTGAATTAGTGTTTTGGGTTTCTTCATATATATACCTAGAAGTGGAATTTCTGGATCATACAATAGTTTTTTATTATTTTATTTTATTTTTAATTAAGTGTATGTTATTGATTATGCTATTACAGTTGTTCTATTTTTTTTCCTTTGCCCCTATCCACCCAGTACCCCCATTCCCTACAGGAATACCCAGTTAGTTCATATCCATGGGTTGTACATATAAGTTTTTTGACTTCTCCATTTTCCATACTATATTTAACACCCTGTGTTATTTTGTACCTACCAAGTATGCTGCTTATTCCCTGTATCATTTTCCCCATTCTCCCCTTCCCTCTGCCCAATGATAACCCTCCATGTGATCTCCATTTCTATGATTCTTTTCCTGTTTTAGTTATTTGCTTAACTTTTTTTTTAGATTCAGTTGTTGCTGGTTGTGAGTCTGTCATTTTACCATTCATAGTTTTGATCTTATTCTTACATAAGTCCCTTTAACATTTCATATAATAAAGCCTTGGTGATGACAAAGTCCTTTAACTTTATCTGCTCTGATAAGCACTTCATCTGCCTTTCCATTCTAAATAATAACTTTGCTGGATAGAGTAATCTTGGATGTAGGTCCTTCCTTTTCATAATTTGAACACTTTCCAGCCCCTTCTTGCCTGCAAGGATTCTTTTGAGAAATCAGCTGATAGTTTTATGGGAACTCCCCTATGGGTAACTCTGCTTTTCTCTTGAGGTTTTTAAGATTCTTGCTTTATCTTTAATGTTTGGAATCTTAATTATGATGTTCTTCAGTGTATACTTCTTTGATTTCAACTTGTTTGGGACTCTCTGAGTTTCCTGGACTTGTATATCTATTTCCTTTGCCAAATTAGAGTTTTCCTTCATTATTTGTTCAAATAAATTTTTAGTTTCTTGCTCTTTCTCTTCCCCTTCTGGCATCCTTATGATTCAGATGTTGATATGTTTAAAGATGTCTCAGAGGTTTCTAAAGCAGTCCTCATTTTTTTTAATTCCTTTTTCTTCATTCTGTTCCAGGTGAATGCTTATTTCTTCCCCTTTTTCCAAATTGTTCATTTGAATCCCAGCTTCCTTCCCTTCACTGTTGGTTCCCTTTATATTTTTCTTCATTTCACTTTGTATAGCCTTCACTTCTTCCTTTATTTTGTGGCTATACTCAATAATTTCTCTGAGCATCCTGATCACCAGTGTTTTGAACTCTGCATCTGATAGGCTACCTATCTTCTTGTCTCTTATTTCTTTTTCTGGAGTATTGATGTGTTCTTTCATTTGGGCCACATTTCTTTCCTCTTTTTAAAAGATTTTATTTTTAGAGAGAGAGGAAAGGAAGGAGAAAGAGGGTGAGAGAAACATCAATGTGTGGTTGCCTCTTGCATGTCCCCTACTGGTGACCTGGCTTGCAACCCAGGCATGTGCCCTGAGTAGGAATTGAACTAGTGACCCCTTGGTTCAAAGGCCAGCCCTCAGTCCACTGGGCCTCACTAACTAGAGCTAGTGTGGCTCATATTTCTTTTTCTTCTCTATTCAGCAGCCTCCCTTGTTTCTGTGTACTAGGTAGCGCTGCTTTGACTCTGTCTTACCACAACTGTTATGTTGTAAGGGACAGAACTTTAGGTATTTGCCAGGGTGAGGCAACCTACTCACTGCTTTGTGGCACTGTGTGGGGGAGGGGTCAGAGAGGGAACAATGTTGCCTGATCAGCTCTCACCCCATTTACAGTCATTCCCCCACTTCCCATAAACAATTGGCACCCTTCTCAAGAACTGCTGCCCTGGTTCTGACTTCCTGAGTGGGGGGTGGTTTGTGTATGTCTAGGACACTGTGGGTCTTTTAAACAGACTCTCTTGAGGGATCAGAAGTTTCTGTGGGAAGCTGCTACCCCAGCCTCCACAGGTTTTTACAGTCTAAGGTTATGAGGCTTTATTCACCTGGCACTGGAACCCTGGGCTGTGTGGTCTGGCCTGAGCCTGGGATTGCTCACTCCTCAGTTGTTCCTCCCAGTTTTTAACCACTGCACATGATCATGGGACCACCCATTCTGCCAGCTACCACCACTGTTGTCTCCTTGCTGTCTTGCCATGCCACACTGTATCCTCTCTGCCCCTGCTTCCTCTCTCTGCCCCTCCTACCTATCTAGATAAATATATCCTCTTTAACTCTTTGGTTGCTGGAATTCCATATGCTTTGATTTTCTGGCATTTCTGATTGTTTTTTATTTTCACATTGGTTATTATCTTTCTTATGGTAGTGTGAGGGGGTGAAGTGTGTATACCTCTGCTTCCATTTTGGCAGGAAATACAATAGTACAATTTTTTAAAGAACTTCCATGATGTTTTCCATAGTGGCTGCACCAATGTACATTCCCACCAACAGTGCAGCAGGGTTTCTTTTTATCCACATTTTTGCCAAATTTTGTTTATTGATTTATTGATGATAGCTATTCTGACAGATATGAGGTGATATCTTATTATACTTTTAATATAGACTTCTCTGATGATTAGTGATCTTGAATAGCTTTCATATGTCTATAGGACATCTGTATGTCTTCTTCGGAGAAGTGTCTATTCATGTCTTTTACCATTTTTTATTTGGATTCTTTGTTTTTTGGTGTTGAGTTATATGACTTGTTTATAACTTTTGGTTATTAACCCTGATAAATGCATTATTACAGAATATTGACTTACATTCAGAAGGCTGCCTTTTTGCTGTTACTATATTAAAATTAATTTGATGTAGCCTTGTTTATTTTTATTTTTGTTTACCTTGCACAATGAGATATATCAGCAAAAAATATATAGCTAAGTTAAATGTCAGAGATTTTACTGCCTACATTTTATTCTGAGAGTTTCATGGTTTTGAATATTACAGTTAACTCTTTAATTCATTTTGAATTTATTTTTGTATATAGTGTAAGAGGGTGATATAGATTAAATTTTTTTCATGTATCCGTCCAATTTTCTCAACACCATTTTTTGAATAGAGAGTCTTTTTCCAATTGTATGTTCTGGACTCTATTGTCAAATATTAATTGACTATGTAGGCATGGATTCATTTCTGGGCTCTGTATTCTGTTTCATTGATTTATGTGTCTGTTTTTATACCAGTACCATGCTGTTTTGATTACTATAGCTTTGTAGTACAGTTTAATATCAGAAAGTGTAATACCTACAACCTTGTTTCTTTCTTTTTTTTTTCAAGTATGCTGTGGTTATTCAGGATCATTTGTGGTTTCATATCAATTTGGAATTATTTGTTCTAGTTCTCTGAAAAATTCCATTGGTATCTTCATAGGAATTGTATTAAATCTATAGATAGCTTTGAGTGGTATGAACATTTTAATAATGTTAATTCTTCCTCTCTTTAAGCACAGTATATGCTTCATTTATTTGTTTTCTCTTAGTCGAAAGAGTTATTTTTATATTTTGTATATAAACCCTTTGCCAGAGCTATTCTTTTAAAACATCTTCTCCAATTCGTTTGGTTACCCTTTTGTTTTGTTGATGGTTTCATTTACTGTACAGAAGCTTTTTAGTTGGATAGAGTCCCATTCATTTACTATTGCCTTTGCTTTCTTTGCTTTTGAGGTCAAATTCATAAAATCTTTTCAAAGACCAAAGCCTATAAATTTAATATTTATGCTTTTTATGTAATGTATTGTTTCAGTTCTTATATTTCGGTGTTTGATCCATTGTGAAATAATTTTTGTATATGGGGACAAACAGTAGTCTAGTTTCATTCTTTTGCATGTGGCTTCCCAATGTTCCTGGCACCATTTATTGAAGAGGCTTTCTTTTCTCTATTGTATGTTTTTGTATTCTTTGTTGAAAATTATTTGCCCATATTCATGTGGGTTTATTTCTGTCCTCTCATTTGTGGTCCATTGATCTGTGTGTCTGTTTTCCTGCCCATACCAGGTTATTTTGATTACTGTTGCTTTGCAGTGTATTTTGAAGACAGGGAGTGTAATGCCTCTGTCTTTGATATATTTTTGCATGATTGTTTGGCTGTTTGAGGTGTTTTGTAGTTCTATATAAATCTTATGACTTGTTGCTCTATTCTTCAAAAATGCTATCAAGATTTTAATGGGGATTGAATTAAATCTATATACTGTTTTGGATAATATGGCCATTTTAACTATTTTTGTTCTTCCAGTCCATGACCACAGAATGTCTTTCAATTTCTTTGTGCTCATTTCAATCTCTTCTAATGCTTAGTAGTTTTCAGTATCTAGTTCCTTTACATGCTTTGTTAAGTTTATTTTTAGGTATTTTATTCTTTTCATTGCAATTGCAAATAAAATAGTTTTTTTCCACTCTTACTCTGAAATTTCATTTTTAGTACAGAGGAATGCAATGGCATTTTGTACACAGATTATTATTATTATTATTATTATGCAAATTTACTATAATTGTTTATTATTTCTAATAGGTTTTTGTTGGAATCTTTAGGGTTTTTCATATAAAGAATCATTCCATCTGTGAAAAGTGAAAATTTATTCTTTATTCCCAATTTGGATGCCTTTTCTTTCTTTCTCTTGCCTGATTGCTCTACACTATATTGAATAAGAGTGGTGAGAGTAGATATACTTTTCTAGTTACAGATATGACAGCAAAGGTTTTCAGTTTTATACCATTATGATATTAGCTGAGGGTTTGTCATATATGTCCTTTACTTAATTTCTATATTTATTTATTTTTATTGTTTATGCTATTACAATTGCTTCCATTTTTTCTTCCTTTCCCTAGCATCATCCAGTCCAATCCTCTTTCCTCCTTAAGTTATTCCCCACTTTGTTTTTCATGTCCACAGGTTGTGCATAAATATTCTTTGGTTAACCCCTCACCACCTCTCATCTTATTTCTCCCTCTGTTCTGGCAGCTGTCAGTTCCATGCCTCTAAGCTTCTGTTACTAGTTTGTTTATTAGTTTATTGTGTTCATTAGATTTCAAATATATGTGAGATCAGTGGTATTAGTCTTTTACTGACTGGCTTAATTCACTTAGCATAATATTCTCCAGGTCCATCCATGCTGTTGCAAAATGTAAGAGTTTCTTCTTTCCACAGTGGATGCACTGTCTGCACTCCCATCAACAGTGCACTAGAGTTTTCTTTTCTCTGCATTCTCACCAGCACTTGTTATCTGTAAATTTGTTAATGATGGCCATTCTGACTGGTGTGATGTGATATCTCACTGTGGTTGTAAATTGCATCTCTCCCATGACTATTGATGTTGAGCATCTTTTCATATACCTATGAAATATCTGTATGTCCTCCTTGGAGAATTGCCTATTCAGGTCCTTTGCCCATTTTTAATCTATTTTTGTCCTCTATTTCATTTAATTTGGGTTTAATTTTTATTATTTCTCTTTCTTCTATCTTTGGCTGCTTTTTCTTTTCTTCAGAGTTCTTTAAGAGGTAACGTTAGTTTTTTTTTTTTTACTTGGGATATTTCTTGTTTCTTGAAATAGGCCTGAAATAATATAAACTTTATTTTTTTACTAGTTTTGCTGCAGTAAAAATGTTACATTGTACCGTCATTCCCTTTTGTTTCTGTATGCATTTTAATCTCATCTTTAATTTCTTTTTTGACCCAGTCATTTTTTATTAGCCTGCTGTTTAATCTCCATGTATTTGTGGTCTTACTTGCTATCTTTGGTGCCTCAATAGAGTCTACACTTGATGTTACATGTGTACTACAGAAAAATTTATAATATGTTGTTCTGGTATAAAATGTCTTGTAAATGTTCATGGTGTCCATTTGGTATAATTTGCCAATTAAGGCCAATATCTATTTATTGATTTTTAAATATATTATATTGAGAGCTATGCATGTGGTTATTTTAGTTCCCCTATTATGATTGTGTTTTTGTCAATTTTTGCCTTTAGTTCCATCAGTAGTCACTTTACATATTTCAGTGTTCCCTATTTGGGTGTGTATATATTGCAAAGTGTTATGTCTTCCTTTCTGTCTTTGTCTGTTGTGAATTTTACCTTGAAATCTATTATATCAGACATAAATATAGCTACACCTGATTTTCTGTAGATTTCATTTGCTTAGAGACTCAGTTCCCATCTTTCACTTTGAGTCTATATTTGCAGCTTTGATATGTCTCCTAAAAGCATAATATGGTTTGGTTATGTTTTCTAATCCAATCTGCTATATGCCATTTTATTGATGAGTTTATTCCATTTACATTTAAGGTGATTATTGATTTATGAAGATGTATTAGTCCATTTTATCTATCATTTGCATCTCTGTACTTCCACTGACCCATTGCCCTTGTTTTTCTGTCTGCTGTTTCAGTTTGCTGGTATTCTATAACTCTCCATTTTGTTTTTTTAAAGTTTTGTGTCTCAGATTTGTGTGTGTGTGTGTGTGTGTGTGTGTCTTTGTGTGTGTGTTGCCACCACTATGTTTATGCAAAAGAAAGTTTCCAGTCCTGGACTAGCAAGATGACAGAAGAATGAATGGAGTCACATTAACCTCCTAACAGGACCAATCAGGAATTACAACTGAATTATGGAGAAATTGCCCATAACTGAACAATAGCCAGAAAGAGACTTTATAACCTCAGACAGAAGAATCAATTTCAACAAATCCTGACTGCACCTACACAACAGCATACAAAACATAGTGGGCAGGGCAATATTCAGTCAACCAGCTTGAAGGAATGACCTAACAAAGAATGACACAATAACAATCAAAACCCAATTACATCCAGACAGCCAATATAAATGGCATAAAAAGCATCCCAAGAGCAGCAAGTTTAGGAGATCAAGGAGACTGCACCACTGAATCTCATAGGTCTCTAACCATAGAAATTCACAAAATAAACTCAGGGAATCAAAACTCATAAATTTAAGAAGCAGAAGCAAATAAGAATAGTCTCACAAATAATGGAAAGACAAAGAAACAACCATCAATCAATAGAAATGAGGAATCCTCACAGAGTGCTAAATGAAGTAGAGGCAAGATATTAAGTACAAAACAATGAGCATAAGGAAGCTTAATGACCTCAGCAAGAACTACCAAAAACTACAGGGAAGCTAAGAGGAACTTACTGCACCTACATTAGCAAGAAAAAAGACATAGAAACAATGAACAAGGGCCAAGAGGAAGTGAAGAATATAGCATTTGAATTGAAGAACACAAAAGAAGGAATCAAAAGCAGGCTAGTTGAAGCAGAAGATCTAATTGGTGAGCTAGAAGACAAGATAGAAAAAAAAGTTACCAGAAAGACCAAGAAAAGGAAAAAGATTCAAAAAGGATGAAAAGGGGTTAAGGGAACTGAGGGACAACATTAAAAATAGCAATGTCCATATACTATGGATACAAGAGAAAGAAGAGGAGGAGCAAGGGATACAAAACATGTTTGAAAAAGTAATGATAGAGAACTTCCCTAATTTGATGAGAAAAAAGCCACACAATTCCAGGAAGCACAGAATTTCCCAATCAACAGGAACCCAAAGAGGTCTACACCAAGACACATTATAACAAAAAGGGCAAATTTTAAAGACAAACACAAAATCTTAAAAACAGCAAGGGAGAAACAGGACATAAAATACCAGGGAGCCCTGACAAGAATGAGAGCTGCTTTCTCAACAGAACCATTACAAACCAGAAGGGAAGGGCAAGAAATAATCCAACTAATGAAAATGAAAACACTGCAACTGAGATTGCTCTATCCAGAAAGGCTCTCAATTAAAATGGAAGTAGAAATAAGGAGCTTCCCAGACAAAGAAGGCTAAAGGAATACACCTACACTAAACCATCAATGCAAGATATGATAACAAGACTGGTTTAAGAAGAGGAAGAAAAGCAGTGAAAGATAGAGGGGAACACAAGTACAAAGGGAGTAAAAGAATAAGTGCTTATCAATAATAACTTAAAATATTTAAATGCATTAAATGCTCCAATCAAAAGACATAGGGTAGCTGAATGGATAAGAAAACATGACCCACACATATGCTGCCTACAAGAGACCCACCTCACAACAAAAGACATACACAGGCTGAAAGTGAAGGGTTGGGAAAAAATATCCCAAGCAAACAGACAGGAAAAAAAGCCAGGGCACCATTACTTGTATCTGACAAAAGAAACTTCAAAACAAAGTCCCTAAAAAGAGATCCAGAAGGACACTTCTTAATACCCAAGGGAAGAAATCATCAAGAAGACATAAACATTACAAACACACATGCATCCAACATAGGAACAGCCAAATATATAAGGAAAACCTTGGAGATCTTCAAGAAAGATATATACAGCAACACACTCTCCTAGGGGATTTAACACCCCACTATCAAAAACGGATAGATCTTCCAAACAAAATATCAATAAAGATATTGTGGCATTGAACAATGTCCTAGATCAAATGCACTTTACTGATATATAGAACCTTTCATCCCAAAGAAGCAAAATACACATTCTGTAAAGATACACATGGAATATTTTCAAAGATAGACCACATGATAGGACACAAAATAAGCCTCCACAAATTCAAAAAAATTGAAATCATGTCAAGCATCTTCTCAGACTACAGGGGCCTGAAACTCAAAACCAACCTCAAGGAAAAAACTCAAAAACACTCAAATTCCTGGCAGCTGAATAGCATGGTATTAAACCATGAATGGGGTAAAAATGAGATCCAGGGAGAAATCAAAAAGTTTCTGGAAGAAAGTGGAAATGAACTCACAAAAAACACAAAACTTACAGGACATAGCAAAAGAAGTCTTGAGAAAGAACTTTGTAGTGATAGAGGCCTAACTAAAAAAGATAGAAATATTTCAAATAAACAACCTAATTCTACATCTACAAGAACTAGAGGAACAACAAGCAAAGCCCTGAATAAGCAGAAGGGAGGAAATAACCAAGATCATAGCAGAATTACATGACTTAGAGACTCAAGAACAGTTGTAATGATCAGTAAATCCAGGAGGCTGTTCACTGAAAAGATAAACAAAATCGACAAACCTTTAAGCAGACACATCAATAAAAAAAAAGAGAGGACCCAAATAAACACAATTAGAAGTGAAACAGGAGAGATTACAACTGGTAGCACAAAATACAAAGGATTGTAAGAAATTATTACAAACAACTACATAAAAAGGAATTTGAAAACCTAGGTTTAATGGACAAATTTCTAGAAAAATATAATCTTTCAAAACTGAATGAAGGAGAAGCAGAAAGCCTGAACAGACTGAAAGCAGTTAATAAAATTGAAGCAATAATCAAAAACTCACATCACACAAAAGCCCTGGACTGAATAGTTTCACAGGACAATTTTACAAAACATTTAAGGAAAAGCTAAACCCTATACTTCTCAGACTATTCAAAAAAATCCAAGAAGACAGAAGACTCCCAAACTCTTTTTATGAAGCCAATGTCATCCTAATCCCCAAACCAGACAAAGACACAACAATGAAAGAAAACTACAGGCCAATATTGCTGATGAACATAGACGCTAAAATCTTCAACAAAACAGTGGCAAACCACATACAGCAATACATCAAAAAGATCATATACCATGATCAAGTGGCATTCATCCCATGGATGCAAAATGGTACAATATTCACAAATCAATAAATGTAACACATCACATAAACCAAATGAAAGACAAAACTCACATGATTGTATCAAAAGATGCAGAAAAGCATTTGATAAGGTGCAGACCCATTTATGATTAAAAAACACTCAGCAAAAAGGGAGTAGAGGAAGCATACATCAACATAGAAAAGGCCATATATGAAAAATCTACAGCCAACATCATACTTAATGGACAAAAACTAAAAGCTTTCCAATTAAGATGAGGAACAAGAAAAGGATGTCTGCTTTCATCACTTCTATTCCACATAGTATTGGAAGTTTTAGTCATGGAAATCAAACAAGAAGAAATAAGAGACATACAAATTGGAAAGGAGAAAGTAAAACTGTCATTGTTTACAGATGACATAATAGTGTACATAGAAAACTCTATAGACTCTATCAAAAAACTACTCAACCTACTAAGTGCATTTGGAAAAACAGCTGCATACAAAGTCAATATTCAGAAATTGAAGGCATTTTTGTACACCAACAATGAAATATAGAAAACAGAAATCAAGATAAAAATCCCACTTACTGTACCAACAAGAAAAATAAAGTACCTAAGAATAAACGTAACCAAGGAGGTAAAAGACCTGTATTCAGAAAACTACACAACACTGAAGAAAGAAATTAAGGAAGACACTAACAAATGGAAGCATGTACCATGTTCATGGACTGGAAGAATTAACATCAGAAGAATGTCCATATCATCCAAAGGAGTCTATAGATTCAATGCAATCCATACTAAAATACCAATGACATTTGACAGAAAAAACATCTCAACTGGGCTGGGTGGGCTGGGATGGGAGTAAAAGATGGAAAACTGTACTAGAACAATAATTAAAAGAAAAAAAATCTCAAAATTGTGTATGAAACTGTATGAGCCCAAACAACTGAAGCAATTTTAAGGAAGAAGAACAAAGCAGGAGGGATCACCATACCCATCATCAAATTATATTACAAAGCCACAGTAATCAAAACAGTTTGGTACTGCCGTAAGAACAGACACATATATCAGGGGAACAGAATAGAGAGCCCAGACATGAACCCAAGTTTCTATTGTCGGGTAATATTCTACAAAGGGGGCAGAAGCATAAAAAGGAGTCAAAATATCTTCTTCAACAAATGGTGTTGACAAATCTGGACAACTACCTGCAAAAAAATTAAACTCAAAACAGCAACTCACACTGTACACTAAAATAAACTCCAGATAGATAAAATAATTAAATATACGGCAAAATTGCCAGTGACTGCTAATGTGTACATGGTTTCTCCTAGGGTCATAAAAATGTCTAACATTAGTTTGTTAATGATTATACAACTTTATGAATATATTAAAAACAATTTAATTGAGAAAAAGACTTAAATATAGAAAGGAGTGGGGACAGTGACTCAGGCGATCTGGTCCGGAGGCAAGTTTCTTGCAGGATCTGTGTACCAACCACAGGGAATGGGTTTTCTCAGACAAGTTAAATTCACATTTAAGAGCAAGGCCCCCGGCTTCAAGTTAAAGATGGCAGAATAGGAAGATCCTGAGCTCACCTCTTCTCATTGACACCAAAACTGCAACTACATAAAGAACAATTATCTCTTAGACCACCTGAAGACTAGCAGAAAGATTTTCTACAACTATGGATATAAAGTAAAAGCCACACTGAAAAGGGTAGGGGGGGTAGAGACCCTACCTACCCTACTCCCTACTCCTCATGCAGTGACTCACAAGTGGGATGGTTATCGCAATCTCAGAGGTTGTCCCTGAAGTGCGAAGGGTCTGAGACTTAAACTGGTTGACCTGAACCAGGAAGTGGAGTCCTCATAACATCTGTCTTTGAAAACTAGCAAGGCTTGCACCCGGGAGAGCCAAAGGGCTGTAGGAAACCCATGTTGTGCTCTTTCCAAGTTCTGGCACAGAGGGAGCAGTTTAAAAAGCAGCTAGGTCATATGTGAAGGTGATTCATTGACTAATTTTAGGGTGTGTGCTGGAGGGACAGGGATCTGTTGGAACTTGCTCATGCCACAGGTGCTGGTGGGTACCATTTTTCCCCTTCCTTTAACCTGGCTTGTCTGACACTGTTCATTAACCTTGCTTAGACTGTTCACCCTACCCTGGCATTTCCCTGAGGGCCTACTCAGGGTAGCACCCCTCCAAAGAACTTTCTGCCCTGCCACACACAGTGGGCAGCATCATTCAGCACCAGCACACAGCAGTGTGTCTGCAACAGTGGGGGTGGGCTTTGCAGCCCACCACATCAGAGCCTTGCCCTGCATTCCAGTGAGACTGCACATCCAGTAGGCCAGATAGCAGCCTTGTCTGCTAGTGTGTCCACAGAAGTTGTGGCCCAGCCACAACAGGAGGCTATACTAGTCCCCCCTCTAGACAACCTGGCTCTGATAACAAGGGAGACATTGAAATTAGGGCCGCATGGGAAAATAAGGCCACTTTTTCAAGACCAAGAGATTTAGCTTAACTACCTAATACGATACATAAAAACAAAGAGGCAAAATGAAAATAGAAAAGAATATGTTCCAAACAAACAAACAACAAATACAACAACAGAATAAAACCCCAGAAAAAGAACTACATGAAACTGAGGTCAGCTGTCTACCAGATGAAGAGTTCAAAATAACAATCATGAAGATGCTCTTTCAACTGTGCAGACAAATGAAGAAACTCAGTCAGAACTTCAGCAACTCAAACAAAGACCTAAAAATTCTAAGAAAGGATATAACAGAACTGATGAATGTAACAATTGAAATGAAAAAAAAAATCACTACAGGGAATCGACAGCAAATCTGATGACACAGAAGAATGAATCAGCAATCAGGGAAACAGGATAGTGGAAGTCACCCAGCTGGAAGATCAAAAAGAAAAAAGAATTAAAAAGAATGGAGATATCATAAGAGACCTATGGGACAACATCAAGCATACTAACATTCGAATCATAGGGGTCCCAGGAGAAGAGAGAGAGAAAGGGACAGAAAACCTACTTGAGGAAATAATGGCTGAAAATTTTCCCAACTTGGCAAAGGAAACAGTCATCCAATTCCAGGAAGCACAGAGAGTCCAAAACAAGATGAACCCAAAGAGACCCACACCAAGACACATTATAATTAAGTTGTTAAAAGTTATATAAAGAGAGAATCTTAAAAGCAGCAAGAAAAAAACAACTGGTTACATACAAGGGTATTCCCATAAGACTGTCAGCTGAGTTTTCAACAGAAACTTTGCAGGTCAGACAGGAGTGGCATGACATATTCAATATGATGAGAGAAAAAACCCTACAATTAAGAATAGTCTACCCAGCAAGGTTATCAGTCCGAATAGAAGGAGTGGTCAAGATTTTCTCAGACAAGCAAAAGTTAAAGGAGTTCATGACCACTAAACCAGCATTACAAGAAATAGTAAAGGGAATTCTTTAAGTGGAAAAGGCCAAACACCAATCCAAAAGAACCTTTGCACCCCCATGTTCATAGCAGCACAATTTACAATAGCTAAGTGCTGGAAGCAACCTGCCCATCAGTAAATGAATGGATCAAAAAACTATGGTACATTTACACAATGGAATTCTATGCAGCAGAAAGAAAGAAAGAAGGAGCTCCTACCCTTTGCAACATCATGGATGCAACTGGAAAGCATTATGTTAAGTGAAATAAGCCAGGCAGTGAAAGATAAATACCATATGATTTCACCTTTAACAGAAACCTAAACAACAAAACAAAGAAACAAGCAAAATATAGTCAAAGACACTGCATTAGAGGACAGGCAGAAAGTGACCAGAGGAGAGAGAAGAGGGAATTTCAGGGGAAAAAGGGAAGGGTTTACAGGAACAAAGTTAAAAG